>JAAIXJ010001675.1:0-22455 GCA_013403705.1 Heliconius hermathena
GTTGTATATGTATGATGATATACGTATATATGTATATGACATGAGGCCATCGTAGCCACTTTACACGTTATGGTCGTGGGTTCGTTCTGATATAAGACGGAAATATATTTGCAAATATTTACTATTCTCCGATCGTGTTTGATAAAACGCAGTGTTGAGTTTTGCTTCTTAACCCGCAATATTCTTATCAAGTCTCTGCGTTAGGTAAAATAACCTAAACGTTAAGTGAAAGTATATTATTTGCTTGCATTAGTTAATATAGTGATAGGACAATCTGTTCTAAACATAGATTTTTATAATTTTCGTTTTCACCATTTAGAAATACATACGGCCATTTTAATTTAGACGTAGCCTTACATATTACCTTTAATGACTTTTACATATTTACTCATTTTTATCCGAGCCAAAGTGATGACTTATTAGGCCTCTGCTAAACCACTTTAAAACGTAAACAGTTTCATAGTAAATACGTAATTTACTGGATCGCTCTCATAGAGCCGATATCCTTTAAAATAGACCGATATACAGTGTAAACTGAACTGAAGACTGAAGACCGATCTTTAAGTTTAAAATTTGTTTTGTCAGATCAGATCAGGTTTTGAGTTTAGATTTTTTTTCTTTAATAATAAGACAAAGCGCTTGTTGGATTCTCCTACTTCCGCCACGCCGTCTGCCACGGGGTGCCGCGAGTATCCCGCCCATGTGCTGGTAGTATTAGAACCAGCACTATGTACTCTGTTAAATTATACTTGCTTCAGTATATTACAAAACAATACCTTAAACATAAAAAGCGTAGAGAGGCCATCAATTTCACGTTTCAAGTGTTTGAATATAGAGACTCGACGGAAACGTAAACCTCGTCTGGAACGTCGATTAAGTTCACTAAGTGATTAGATAAAAGTTTCTTCTACTAGAAGAGCTTTTAAATTTTCCACTTTCTGTTTTAGATACGTATTGCGTGTTGAGTGGGCGTCTTTCTTTACAAGAGCGAGGAAAATGTAAATAATTTCCCGAATGGGAATCGAAGCCATAACCGCCACGGTCTCATGTTTACATTCAGACTCAGTGCCGCTGC
The DNA here is from genome assembly GCA_013403705.1 of Heliconius hermathena. Taxonomy (NCBI): domain Eukaryota; kingdom Metazoa; phylum Arthropoda; class Insecta; order Lepidoptera; family Nymphalidae; genus Heliconius; species Heliconius hermathena. The sequence goes on from JAAIXJ010001675.1 coordinate 1,076, forward strand.
GCCACCACTGCATCTAGCTTCATGATTGCGTAATAATTTATAATAAGGTTGAGTTAATTTTTTTTTACGTACAATTAAATATTTTTTTCGAGGTGGTCGTGGCGCAGGAGTACAAACATGCGATTGTAAACGCGACGCTCATGGATTCCATTACCACTCGAAGGAATGATATATTTAATATTTTCATTTCTGAGTTCCAATGAGTTCCGAGTTCAAAGAACTCAGCAGAAAGTGGAGAACGGAGTGTCTTAAAAACGGGTTTTCAGGTTCTCTCTGCCTGCTATGTGCGAGGTTTCTATGTAATAATTTAAACTGTGGTTTTATAAAACTATAGAATACTAATATTTTATGACACGAGCAGCTAATAGTCGTAGCTATAGATATGTTGCTACATACATTAAATACAATGGTCTTCGCTGATCTAAAATCACAAACAAATGCAATCCAACATGCGTCTGACGCACACGCAACGATCGATTATATACAATGTTTTAGTAGGAAAGTGCATATTGCTGACGAGAACCGATATTTTCTCCAACTAAAAGTCGTCTAAAGCGCCTATGGAAAATAAGTATATAGAAGAATTTCTCCCGTATGGGAATCGAACCTAAAACTAACGTTGATTACCAATAATTATAATCGTGGCGTTTGATTATTTCATTATGACGTATGAACAAAAAATCTAAAAATCACATTGTTTCACATAAATTTTCAATGAATCTTGTCTTGTTATTTATTGTCAGAGTCTACAAGACGAATGTGTTAGAGCAGTGGTAACTTGAGCCAAGTCGATGTAACACATACCGCAATACTCTAAATTGCAAGTTCTCGTTCTAACTTGGCATGTACAGGTGGTAAGAAATTTCTGCCTTACAAAACCGACAATTCCTGTATAGTTTTATCATTATTTGTAACAATTTTCCGTTTGTGTAAGAATTTCAAAGGTTCCTAAAAGAACGCGACTTCAAATCCTGCCATGTTTATAATGAATTATACTTCATATGCGTTTTTCAGTAGCCAGCGAGAACAGAGCACCAAATACTAGGGCCCTTCATACGTCTTTCGCCTTGTCTTTATACAAGCTGCCCGAGAGGTCTTCTTGTTTTTTACGTGACCTTCCTCCAGTACCACCGATACTGTGTTCTCGAGGATCAACCGAGGTCTCCAGGGGAAGAGGCAGGGGCGTATTTTATCATTTACTCTTGCTGCTGTTTTATGGCTGTAATTAAGTATGTATGTATGTATATTTAAACGTTATTTGCCATTTTATATTGAAAATGAACGCTCAGATTTCAGCTGAAACAGTCAGTTATCGAATTAGTAATTTATTATATTACGCGTTTCAAATTGGTATTGTATATTTTTTATATATTTAGACGTACTCATATAATATATTCACCTATATTTCTTTTTTATTAAATTCACGCTGTATTCCGCATATAATAGTATATAATAGTATAGGAAGAGGGTATCTAGTGTTGAGACACTCCGTTACTCACAACAAATTTATATTATTATTATTATCAATATCTGTAAATTATAGTGCACAGCAGAGAAAGCCGGGAAAACATAGTGTTGAGACTTTCGCGCCTCTCTGTTTACCCAGACGTATCTTTGCATGTCAAAAGGGCCAGTGCAGAGGACTATATATCCCTCGATACAAATTGAACTCACATATATTATGTCCTGTGTAGAGTCAGATGTTGTTATTCTGCTTTAAAATATGGGCGTATAATATGCATACAGCTAGATATTTTATCTAAAATAAATAAAACCAAATTATTTTTAATGAATGGCCATCGAACCCAAGACTATCGTGAATACAGTTAGACACCATGCCTCTGCGCTACGACCTCTTCGTAATCCTACTAATATTATAAATGTGAAAGTTTGTGAGGATGGATGTTTATTATATAATACTTTCATGCAAAAACTACTGAACATTTAGATGAATCTGTACACTACGACTTACTTAGTTTTTGTATAATTTGGTTATAACATTAAGTTGGTTATAAGATTAAGCCACGTTTGGGTTGTTAGTATTACATAATGTTCGTATACGGTAATACAAAAGTTAAATACCAGAAGCTTGCTTGGTGCGAACTATTATGAACATTTAAATTACTTCAAATTCGCCTCCAGCGCTGCATAAAGTTTCTATCTAACATATTAAAACTTTGTTGTTATGGACAGATTAAATCTTAAAATACATAACTTCTTTCTCAACGCCGCTTTTCCCCTTGTTATTTCCTCGAACCGAGAATGAAAACGGTTTTTTCCGAATCAAACTCGTTGACTCCGTGCAACTGAGCTATGGCGCCCTCAATTTAATATAAATTACTTATTTTAATAAAACATTTATCGCGAGTTTAGCCATTTAACACGTATTGCGTGTTAAACTCGAAACAATGTCAAGCGGAACAAAAATTGAAGTGACACGACAGGCTAGGATGCATTTGCAAAAAAAATATTTGCTTTCCATTGGTAGGTTTTTACAAATAGTTAAAACGTTTTGTTGAGTATTTATTATATTGTTTTATTAAACACTACCTCTACAGTACAAGTACTCTCATTTTCATTATTTTCAATACAAATAACTAAAAAATATATTATTTTAAATGAAATGTATACGGCGAACGGAACGGCGAAGGTTAATTCAATAATCCGATTGTATTTATTGAAGTATCGCATTAAAGCTGTAACCAAATAATAAATTCAAACAAATAAAGTCAATACCAGTATTGTGAGAGCAAAAATGCAAAAAGGCGTAACTCAGAATATACTATATTTATAACACTATATAAAATTCTTTCATTACTGAGTGACTACAACCTAAGAAGTGACTCAACTTAAACTAGTGGACTTTGATAGTTCAAATTGAGTATGCTGGTAGAGTTTGGGTGGTTTAGGGCAACATTAATAAAGGATTTCCCGAAATTCTTATGGGAATGGAAAAATTATATTTTCTATTTTACGTTTCAAAGTTAATGCAATCAAAGTTGCGGACAAATACTAGTTAATTACAATATTTATAAAAAAGGAAGTACCGAGAGTTCGTTGAATTTTGCCACTCAATATACCAATCAATCGGACAGTGTGTGAGCGAGGTTTGGGAACCTAATATTTCACACTCTAAACAACTATATAAAATATGAGGTATTTTTGTAAGACGCACCTCTATGGAATAGTCAAATGTCATATAGCCGATACGTGGACTCGAACAATTGGCTGCAATCAATGTTGGATAGACGACGTTCATTAAGCATGAACTCGTTGGAAATTAAGTACTTAAAAAAATTAAAATTAAATTAAATTAGCTTCACGCTGTATCCCGCACACAGCAGGGTAGGCAGAGGGAACCTAGTGTTAAGACACTCCGTTCCCCACTTTCTGCCGAATTCTGGAGGCATTGCGTGTTGAGTGGCAGAACTCAACGCCGCGCTTAACCTCGACACCAGAGCGAAGAAATGGAAATATAAATTTAAGTAAATATTTCATCTCCTCGAGTGGGGATCGAACCCACAACCAGTCGGTTTTGCAGTCACACCTCGTGGCGCTGCGCCACGACCGGCCTCTATTTTATTAATTTTTTATTAAGTACTTGTTATTTAAATAAAATATTTCAAATAAAACATGGCGCTACACTTTTTGAATTAAAGCGGAAATATTTATATTTATAATGCATCTCACATTATAAACATAAATATTTTCTCAAACTAGCTGTGAATGAACTCACGACCGATACTTGCAGATGGTCATAGAAAACCTAAATTATAAAAAAATATATGACATCCAACAAAAACTAAAAGTGGGCATTGCCTTCCGCCACGAAAGTGGAAAAGTGGTTAATGCGTAGGGAACGGAGTATCTTATCACTAGGTTCCTTGTACTTACCCGCAACACGTCGTACAGTGTAACGGTGAAAATAAAATTTAATAGTACTTTTTACAACTTCACGTTCTATCCTGCAAATAGCAGGTTAAATAATTCCGTTCTACATTTTCCACCAAATTTTAGAGGCATTGCGTGTTGAGTGGCGAAACTCAACGCCGCGCTTTGCCATGGCACCAGAGCGAATAATTGAAAATATTAAATATTTAGTTTCCTCGAGTGGGGATCGAATTCCCAACCAGTCGTGTTTACAGTCAACTTCAATAGTAATTGATAATATCAAAACTATTAAACCTCGACCGCATTTTATAAGATTTTATCCCACTAAAGTAAATGGGCGGAGTTGTTCACGCTCGACTCGCCTCTAGACGTCTTCACTTCATCACAATTCAATTTGTTTAGTAATAAGTTGTAGTTCATGAGTTCACGTCTCGTGTGGCGTTACTCAAATACACACCTCCAGTCACACCTTGACGGTACTTGACCTTTTAGTTGTGTATTAGATTTCTATCCGTCGTGATGTAGCGACATAGCTGTTGTGGGTTCGTTTCCACAACTATTTGTATTTTTTTGCTTTAATAACAAGACAAAACGCGATGTTAAATTCCGCCACTTAAAATGGATTAACTCGAAAATGGGTCTGAAAGTAGGGAACAGAGTGTCTTAATACTAAGCTTCATCTGGCCACTATATGAGGCCAGTCGGGGCGCAGGAGCATAAAATGTGAGTGTAAAATCGACTGGTTGTGGGTTCGATCCCCACTCGAGGAGGTAAAATATTTATTTACATTTATATTTTCATTTCTTCGCTCTTCCGCCACCGCAGTTCCGCCACTCAACACGTAATGCCTCCAGTATGCGGCGGAAAGTGGGTATCGGAAGTGTTTTAATGGGAAAGGAGTGTCGTAACACTAGGTCCCATGTCCCCTCTGCCTACCCCACTATGTGCGGGATACAGCGTGAAGCTAAAAAAATATAAATAATTAAAACCCAATTCAGTGTATTTTGTCAGACACAACACCACTGAGCCACGATAGCAAGTTAAAGTGAATTAATTTATTCACAGGCCGATCTATTTTACGTAGATTTGTGTCTCCGTACAATTTGGATATTATTGTATGTACTTTGTATAGTGTACGTGCTTAAATCAATGAAAAATGTTTGTGGTTTTATGGTTAATAAAGAAGCATTTATTGTCATTTCCTGGCTCTGGTAACAACATAAAGCGCGACGTTGAATTCACTCCACTCAATACACAATATCTCGAAAACTTGATTTTGATGAAATTTGGACTGTTCCCTAAGTTAAAATATATAAGATTTAATTTAAAAATTATCATCTTGGCTTGACTTTAGGTTTCCGAGAAATTGGTTGATAAACACATTAAGATATAAGAATGCAACGCAACGTTACCTGAGATCCTAAAAATATTATTATATTTAAATATTATTCATTTTCACGAATATCATACATACATGTCAAATTAATAACCCCTTTTTCGAAGTCGGCTTAAAAATGAATAATTCTTTAAAATTCAATTCTTTAAAAAATAATACTTATTACAATGTTTTACTATTATTAATAGAAGCTATTTCAACTTTCTTTAAAACTCGCGTCTTAAAATACAAAGAAAGTTTACGTACTTTTTATAACTTCTCCGCTGAGAAATGTACAACTTTACCAAAGTTATGATGGAAACTAAATATTTTATGTAATGCTACTTAAAAATAAATCGGGCTTTTCTTTTAAGTTTTTCTTTTGTATATTTCACTGTTAAGTAGGTAGTGCACAATGAGCGAAGTCGATAAGTTAGTGTCTTGAATTTTACATTGTTTTCTCACTTGTTACGCGCGTGGTATTGCGACAGTGTCTGTATTTCCTGAATTGGGGCAATGACTGTATTTGCTCGCTGTTATCACTATGTCTTACAACTCTTAGTGAAGAAAGGGAGCTGATCAAAGAATATATCCAAAATAGATTACGTACCCCACGCATTATGGACAATTTCTCTCTTACAATTCCTTCTGTTAAAATAACTTTGCTATTCAATACAACAGAGTCGTTAAAAATTGCGCCTTTAAGTTTAAAGTTATTTTCATTCTCATATAACAGTTGGAACTCAAATTTTATCCGAATGAGTTAAATTTTTATTATCGCATCTGCACTTGTATTGTGGAAGTAGTGGTTTTCTGTAATGTATTTTTGGCTCAACTAGATTATCTGTAAGTGTGACAATCACCCTTGAAAGTATAGTGGGTCCGAACCTCAAATGAAGAGAAAAGCGAAAATAACAAAAAAAGAACGAGAACGGAGTGACTTGACATATGGTCTATTTTCTGCTATATGCTTATAGCGTGAAACTATAAAAAAGTATTAATAATAAATTAAAATAAATAAATTAAATAAATAAATAATTAATAATAATAATTTAAATTCACAATGGGTGTAATTTGAACCCGCAACTAATGGTTTTACAGTCAGATACTTACCAACTACGTCACGACGACCTCGCTGTATCTTAATGATATTCGGTATATTCATCGCTTATTTTCCTAAACGGCATTTATTTATGAGATCTGCTAACTTTTATTTCGAAATAACAGTTATCCTGCAAATGTCTCCTTTCTTTAGATGTAAAACCGGAAATATTCTTCCAAGTTATGATAAGCATACTAAATAACTTGTTGTATCGATATATTAAGGGTTTGAAAAAAAGAAATCAAAATATATTGTTTTAATAATTTTTATTTTATCGCTCTCGTAACGAGACAAAGTGTAGCGTTCAGCTCCGTCAGTCAACGCACAGTATCCTGAGCTTTTGCTGAGATTAGAATTAGGGACGGAGTGTCTTAACATCGGCTAGATTCGAACAGCATACACTAATATTTAGATTGTTATGTATGTAATAATTACAAGGAATTTAATTTTGACTCTGTATAGCATTTATAAAATCGCTAAGGAGCGCTAGGAGCATGTTAAATCAAACGCCTGTGAACTCCTGAATCATTCTCTAGTATGTTTTATTGAAGCACCTCAAGAGCCCGCGCTGAGTGTTTACGGAGTCTACGCTGGGAGAGAAGACGGTGACAAGAGAGTATTATGTGTGTATTGTTGTCAGTGTGGAATGTGGTAGCTATAACTGTTAACTGTTTTACCATTGCAATTTAATATTTAATAATGAATTCATACAATTTTGTAGTCATTGAAAGTATAAAGCTTTGAAAGCTGCCGTAATAAAACAAACATAATTTTCACGGGAATTTCCTGCTATTTCCTAAATTATAATTTTATTCCTCAATAAAAGCCTTATCGTATGGTATGTTTATGTTAGTTGAACGTATATTATATGAGGCCAGGTGTGGCGCAGGGGCCCAAAGTGTAACTGTAAAATCGACTGGTTGTGGGTTCGATCTCCAGGAAATTTAATATTTATATATATTTTCATTTCTTCGGTCTGGTGTAGAGGCAAGGCGCGGTGTTGAGTTACGCAAATCAACATCCAATGCCTTCAGAACTCAGCAGAAAGTGGGGGACAAAGCGTTAATACTAGGTTCTCTCTGCCTACCCTGCTTTGTATATTATATGTATGGAGAGAGGGTTGTGTGTTTTGAGGTATCGCGCTAAATAAACACTCGCTGTTTTTGTCAATTCCCAAATTGAGGAAGCAAAGATAACATAGGTTTTAATAATTTTATATGCTATATTAGTTTTTTGTTTACAGCTTCTTATTAATCTCTTGTTGTATTCATAAATGAACATATTTTAAAACGATATTCGTCGTATGCAATTTCACGTCGAGATTTTAAATTTAATTTTTTTATCTAACTTTTAATATATTGATCCGATTGCTGACTTTTTAAAGAAAATATCACAGCTTTGAGAGAACAACGCTTTTAAAGAATATTTGAACAATAATATTATCATTTATTTTTCACTATTTAATAGCACTCTGTATTTTAAACTGAAGTGAATGGCACTTAAGCAAACAAGTATCGGGTGAAAAAATATGAAAAATATTCTTGGATTAGGTATTCATGAACACATATTGAAAAAGAAAAATTCAACAGACAAGATGATCCCGACTTCTTAAGCACATCGTCTTCAAACTTACGAGAGCTCCGATCACTGCACATTGTAGAGGAAACCGGTTTTAGTTGAAGGATTTAGAAATAAAATAATGTTCTTTAGATATTCTGTTTAAGTTACGTTACACAAATTAGGTATGAATGAATGATACCTGCATGTGCATATATATGTATAAGGATATGTTGTTCCGTTAGATGAGTTATTATTTTAAGATTTTAAGATGAGTAATTATTATTTATTTATTTTTTTGCAGCGTTGAGTTCTGACACTCAACACGCAATGCGGAACAGAGTGTCATAACATTATTTTCTCAGGTTCCTCTGCCTAGGGTACCCTGCTAGGTGCGAAACAGCGTAAAGTTAAGACATATATTAAAGACGTTAAGTATACTTCTTCTCGCTCATTTTGTATTGAATACACCATCATCATGTCTGTAATCAGACACTGCTCCACTGCGCCATAAAGTAAGTTCCACCACTGCATATATGTATATCTTGAAAAGTAAAACACAATTTAAGAGACAAAATTTTAACGCGACATTCCATATATATACATTATGTCTAAGAGCAAAATTTATATAAATATTTCATCAGTACAAACCCGTGCTGACATCACTGCCCCAGTTACCGACACTCTACGAGCTAGTTCCCTACATTCGCCGTTAGCATAATGTTTGTGCTTTTCCAGTTTTTTATTCTATTTATTTATTCAACATTAAAAGTGACACAAAAGAGCTGTCTCCCAACTGACGATCTGATTGCCTCTAAATGATGAACGATCGAGGTGTGTCTGCTGTTAAATTTAAATCTTAAATCTATAAGATATGTGTGAGGTGAGCCCAGTGGTGGCGCAGTGACACGAAGTGTGACTGTAAACTGACTGGTTGTAGGTTCGATCCCCACTCGAAGAGTTAAGTTAAGTTCAGACGATAATTAATCAAAAGCCCCTTTGATCGTATCGACGCACAATTTAATTGTAAGCCATAACGACGCTTACAGTGGAGGTCTTACAGACTTCCTGTTGTTTTTTCAGTCTATATATATGTATATCTAAATATGTATATATATAATTTATTTATAGTTCAAGGTCATTAAGGCAGTAGGACAGTTTGTTGTTGTTGTGGGTAAGTTATTTTTTTTTTGTGTTTAGTTTCGCTACTCAATAGACACTTTGCAATCGTAATCGTTATGTACCCTGTTAGATTAAAGTATGTAGCTTAATAAATTTTAGATTACATATTTATTTTGTATTTTTGGTGTTTTTAACTTGTCTTCGAGTAGTTTATTCTAGGTAAGCATAGATAATTTAGTATCAAAACGGTTTGTTTATTCCGTCCGTTCTACGATATTTATCTTATTTACTAACTAGCGGCCTGCTCGCGGCTTTGCGCGCTTGAATTACATGATTATTCATTTAAGAAATATAGATATTTCAAACAGCCTTAATTATTAATTAATTGATTTGGATAAGTACTCACGATATTCTTTGTAAAATAACTTATATTAGCTCCTGTACAGTTTTTAAATTAGTAACATATATTNTTTCTATACATACTATGTTTTATGTTTATATTTTTTTTTTATATTATTTTTTTTCTTTATTATTAAGATTGCATTAATTATATCTATACCGCAACTTGGTTCTCATTCACTTCCATTGGTTGGCTGGAAGAGATTTCTTTTAGAGATAAGCCCGCCACTGTAAACAATCTTTACAATTTATTATTTCTTTGTGTTTTTTTACATGCAATAAAGAATATATATAAAAAAGAACAAACGTAGTAAATGAAATAAAGTTCAGACAAATGTAGTTAAAATTTATTTTTTAATTTCACACTGTATCGCGCACACAGCAGGATAGGCAGGAATTACTTGTTGAGTGGCGGAACTCAACGCCGCACTTTACGTTGTTACCACAACGGCAATGAAAAAATTAAAGTACTTCTCAAATAGGAATCGAACCCACATCCTATAGCATTTACAGCGGCACGCTTGTGCCTTTGCGCCACGAACTGCGTCTTATGGTCTTAAATCATATGTTTATATCAATTACGATTATAAATAACTCAAGTGGCAGCTTAAGTTTAAACATCTATATAAAAGAGATATACATTTATAAACATTACATGTTCGACATATGTTCTGATACATGTTAGTATATAGCTACGATATAGGCCCTCGTGCGGAGATTAGCTCTGTCTAGACGTCTACATCTCACTAATTAGTACTTAACCCTCATATTGATATTATGAATACTTAATTACTATAATCTTATAACTTAAAATGTATGTAAAATGTGATAGATTGAAACCGTCGATCGTGGTGAAGTGGCACACGTCCGATTGTAATGGTGATGGTCCTGAATTTCGGGACTCGGGAAAATGAAATTAATTATGTATATTATTAAAATTGGGTGGTGAGTAGGGAGACAGAGTAGAGTGCTTTAACACTACGTTTCCTCCTGCTCAAAGTGGGGAGCTAAAAACTTTTTCCTCCTCTCTTTATTGCATATAGCAAGGCAGACGGAGAATAATATTAAAGGCGTTATTTTTTTTATTTTCTGCCTACTTTTAAGGAATGGCATGTAATTAGTTATTTACTTGTATAACAGTAAAACGACTCTCGACTAGAACGTGCAATATCATAAATGACGAAACCGTTATTACTAGTTTTCCGTCCAAATTTTCGAGAGAAGTGGCAGAGCTCATGCCGCGCTTCGTCTACCAGATTGGCGATATACTTTATATATTTTTTAAATATAATCAATCATTCACCCAAGCTTGAATTGAATCTATAAATATCTTATTCCAATCAAACTTTATTCCACTGCGCCACGACGGCTTTATTGCCTATAATTATAAATAATATATTCAATACACAAACCTAATGGACATACCGCTCAGTATCAGAAAGCCCTCGTTCGCTGATTAACTTTAATTAACGACCCCCAGTCACTAACCGGGCACTGTGAGTTCCAATTACCCCATTAGCCGCGTAATAGTATCATAAACGCGGCCCTCTCATCAAACTAACTCTCATTTCCGGGCAGCATCCAGCTTGCTAAATCTGCTGGATGCTGAATTGGAGAATTTTTTTACGCTTCACACAGTACATCTTGCACATAGCAGGCTAGGCAGAGAGAACCAAGAATTAAGACACTCCGTTCCCAGCGCACCGCCCAATTTTTGGTGTTCAGTGGTGAACGCTCGACGCTGCGCTCTGTCATGTCACTAGAGCGAGGAAATGAAAATAAAATTCCCCGATTGCGAAACGAACTAACAATCGTCGCGATTAAAACCCGCCGCTGCGCCACGACGACCTCGTTGATGAGTGATCGTTTGTTTTATAGGTTTCTATCGGTTTCCCGAGTTGTTGAGCGGGAATTGCAAAGAAAATCTATTAATAATATTAATTATTAATAATAGATTTTCTTTGTCCTAGTTTCATTTGGTAGGTATTGATTTGGGTAGGATTGTTCATGTATTAAGAAGCTTTTGAGAGGGTTTAAAATGTTTCCAAATAAGGCAGAAAATGGAGACCAGAATATCTGAACACCACCCTCTAATTAACTCTTAGAAGAAACTAAAAACCGACTTATATTTTATATGTATCTTTATTGGAATTTCTAAGAGCAAATCTGTATAAGCTCCTTAGCGTCGGTTTTGTTTCACGCCTGAAACTTTACAGCTGTCGACGGCGCACCGCACACGGGGCGAATGTTAGTATTGCTCCAGTAGAGAATTACAGTCTTTAGGTAATTCTATTGTTATTATTTAAATTATTGATTTTGAAAAGAGAGTTTTATTTGCAATTTTTGTGTTTCACAGTAATGTTACATGAGGTCATCGTGGCGCAGTGGGACAGCGTCAGACTGTCACTCAGAGTAATAGGTATACTTAAATTATTTTAATTTCTTCGCTCTCGTAAATAAACGTCTTATATCCTATAGTTTATCGAGATAAATGAATCCAGTACGAAAATAATTTTTAAAGATAAAAAGTAGTTCCTGAGATAAGCATGTTCAAGGAAATAAAATTTAATTTTAAATAGTTCCTGATAGATTTTACAAAAGTCCCCGGAAAAGTCATTTAAAGCAGCAGTCATTTAGCAGATCATTTTTTTGCAAATATAAATCGGTGCGAGTTCTCTGGTGTCGAGGTTAAGCGCGGCGTTGAGTGGCAGAACTCAACGCCGCGCTTAACCTCGACATCAGAGCGAAGAAATGAAAATATAAATTTAAGTAAATATTTCATCTCCTCGAGCGGGGATCGAACCCACAACCAGTCGGTTTTACAGTCACACCTCCTGCCGCTGCGCCACGACTGGCCTCAACATAACATGTGTAATTTTTTTTTATTTATTATGGCGCGGCGGCACAGCGCCTATGTGAAAACAGGACGGTTTTAGGTTCGATTCCCACTTGGAGGAGTGCATTGTTTTCATTTCCTTGCTCTGCTGAGAGTACAAAGAGCAGTGTTCAATTCTGCCACTCAACACGCAATAAAGAGACATTGGATGGATTGGATGCCTCATATCAGAGGATATGAGGCAGATCATGGGGAACGGTGAGTCGTTTCTGCTACAAGCATGCTTGTTAATTTAAGATTTTTAAACAAAAGAGACTAACAATGTTTAAAAAGTAAAGACTTGACTATACACATATTCAAAAACGTAGAAAATGGTGTCACATTTCTTATTTCGTACTTCTTTTGCAACAATAAAAATATAATAATTATGGAATTACGAAGGACTGTAAACAAAATAGCTGCGAATCAGCCTATATGTCAACCATTTCATTGAGAGAATGCATTAATCATTTTCTCGTGCTGGTAGACGAAGTACGGCGTTGAGTTGCGGCACTTATCGCACTACGTCGAATTATGTCAGAAAGCGGACAACGGAACGTCCTTACAATATATTCTTTTCCTTGTCCATTACATATAACGGGGTAAATAAAGCAAGTTATAACTTTAACAAATAAACCCGTTAATTCAATCCGCAGATAATTATAAAAATGTAATCAATTTAACGAACCTAACGAAGCGGATTAATCGAATAAAATCTCTGAGGCAATTACTCTTGTATAACTATCTATATATATCTGATAAATCACATTTAAAAGTATAATAATTTTCAATTTGCTTTGATTTGATTGATTTTATTTAGGTCATGTTGTATTCGAATGTATTGTTTGTGAAACATACATTGTATCTATCAAATTTATATTGTTAAAATATATGTCTTTTTGGGTTAAATTGTTTAATAAGACAGTCTCACTATTTTATATAAATATTTAAATATAAATATTTCCTATTTAAGCTAAACAATTTAAATTAAAGAATGTACTTTTGCTAAAAGTATATAATAATAAATCACCCATCACGCATAAAATACATAACCATTTAGTTTGTAATTCAGTAGAACACATAAAACACGTGCTCCGTTCCAGCGTGGCGGGTGATACATCTAAACTTTCCAATTTGTAGACTTACACCTGCACATAGAACAGCACAGATTTATTGCACAAGTTGACGTGAGAGATGACCTCGTATTTCTTTACACGTGCTTCTACAATATCTTATATTAAGTTTGTAATTTCTATAGTCTTTATTATTAGTATTAGTTTTCTATAATGTTTTTCTTTTTTCATTTATAGCTCTAAAAATATGAGTCATTTTGGTCTACGGATTTTTTTCTTGACTTGTGGTTAGTTAACGTTTTTCTTTCATTCTCCTGCTGTTTTCAGCATATAGCAGCGGTAGGTAGAGAAAACTTAGTTTTAACGCACTTCGTTCCTTAAATAATGTCTCCATTTTTGGGACATTCGCGTTGAGTAGTTAGGAAGAGGTGCAGGTTCAAGTCCTGTTACGTTCAGAACATTGTACATTTTCTAAAATATTTTTCTATTTTTATTGTGGAATAACATTTGAGAATTTTCAAAAATGTAATACTTAGACGGATTCCAAAGGATGCAATTTTAAATCCTACTAAGTAATTTTTTTAGACGTTTTCTAAAAAACTAATTTCTTTTCCTAAGTATGGAATTACACTTAATAAAATTTTAACGCCTACGGTACCTTTAAGCGTTTAAAGCAAATTAATACGTTACATATTACACGTGCTGCGGCGACGCGAGTGTGGCTCTAACTCTACCCACTCCACCTCTACTTAATTAGGACTGAGCTGGAACTTGGTGCGGTTACTTAAATACTGTTGAATATTTGTGGTTATGAGGAATTCGATTAATCCTTTGTTGACTAAACCTATGCTTCCTATTTTTATGTGCCTGCTCCGGTAGATGTAGCGCGGCGTTGTGTTCCGCCACGCGACAGGCAATGTCTTAACTTACATATTCCGACATTAACACTAGGTTCCCTCTGTTTTAGAGTATTTACATCTAAGTATAAGTTATATGAAAAATAAGCATATTTAATTTGTTTGAAAGATGCCTTAGTCCATAATCGAGTGATGATTAAAGAAAATATTTTCAGCCATTTGAAGATTATGAGCTCTTTCCTCGCTGTTTGTCTTTTTTAAGCTGTTTGTGTCGATAGGAGTTTTATTTATAAATTATTAGGGGAGTGCTAGAGGAAGGAATATAAATAAAATAATTAAAAAAAAAAATCAGCTTCACGCTGTATCCCGCACACAGCAGGGTAGGCAGAGGGAACCTAGTGTTAAGACACTCCGTTTCCCACTTTCTGCCGAATTCTAGAGGCATTGCGTGTTGAGTGGGCGAACTTAACGCCGCGTGTAACTTCGAAACCAGAACGAAGAAATGGAAATATAGATTTAAGTAAATATTTCATCTCGTCTAATGGGTATCGAACCCACAACCAGTCGGTTTTACAGTCACACTTCATGCCGCTGCGCCACGACTGGCCTCCACTTAAACTTTATTTTTAATTATTCGATCATAGTATTTATTTACTGAGGTCGCTCGTGGCGCACAAAGGCACAAAGGGCACAAAGTGAGACTGTAAAATCAACTGGTTGTGGATTCGATCCCCACTCGAGAAAATTAAATATCTATTTATATTTATATTTTTATTTCTTCGCTCTGGTGTCGAGGCAAAACTACGGCAGAAAATGAGAAACGGAATATTTTAACAAGTTTAAGTCTGCCTACCTTGCTGTGTGCAGGATACAGCGTGAATCTGATTTATTTTTTAGTAGGGGAGAGTGGGGCTACACCTAACAAATTTTATATGGTGATTTATATTTCTAATAATAATGTTTTTTTTTGCTATATTTTTTATTCATAGCATGCTTTGGTTATTCAGCTATGATATCTCTATATATAATAAAAGGATAGAAAAGTCAATTCTGTACATGAAAGATATAAAAAAAATAAAAATCAGGTCGGTTTNTTATGTTCTTTTTTATTAACAAATATCCAGATCTACGGTCCCTTGGAACACAAAAAAAACCAACGCAGTCAAGGTGTGTTTTTAAGTGAACATTTCTTGTAGCATTTCTATCAAATAAGGAATAGTAAATAAAAACTTGATAAAGTGGGAAACATAACATTCAGTTTATCCTCTGTCCGCTGACTGTCTAACTCGCAAAGTACTCTGGATCTAGTACAGTTAGCTTGCAACGTCGCATTTAGAGATGGCCAGTGATTTGTAACAACAAAAACTCTTGATACAATACATTTAACTCCCACTGAGCTTTGTAATCAGTGATTTATGTAAATTTGGAACTTTATACAAGTTAAATATTTATTTGACGTTTGCGTAGTGGGACTCGAACCCGCGCCTCCTGAAAACTGACCAGGCGCTCATATTGAGAACGTATGGCTTTATAAAAAGTTTCTTAATAAGTATTTTTCTTTCCTAAGTGTGGAATACACACACACTTTAAAAATGTAAAAAATATTTATACAAGGTAACTTTATATATAAATTTACTTATACAGAAGTCGTCTGTAGTTTTGCTTACGTGGACTTTAAGACATATAAATTATTTTTTAACAAAAATAAACTAACTTCAAATAATGAACTAAAAAGTAAAAAATAATTTTATATTATGCAAAAACGTACTTCGATTTTGTTAAATAAAAACAATTATAAAAAGATCTTATTATTTTGAAGTCGTTCTCAAGTCGGTTAAAAATTAAAAATTCCGTTCTTTCTTGTCTAAGTAAGAATTTTAAAACATATATTGTAATGTAGATTGTAGGAACTTGGATTGGACATGTGTACCTTTAAACCTTAACGGCCGGCAACGCACCTTCAGCTCTCTGGTGTAGCACGGTGTCGTGAACGACGGTGATTACTTACCATCAGGTGACTCGCACGCTCGCTATAAAAAAATATTTAAATTATTTCATTTTCTTGCTCTAGTAACATAAGCTACGGCGTTATACTTCACTTCTTCACAAGCCTTTGTAATGGTAAATGACTTATTAACTCTAATAATATTTTGAAATTATAATATAGAGAACTAAAACAGCTATTGGCGGAAGTCTACAAGACACACTACTACATATGCATATGAACGCCTTTGCGTCAAGTAACAGCGGAATGCTGAGTCTTGATATTGCCTTCAATATAAAAGAAGTTGACACAGCTATCAGCGAAGTGTGACAGGGTAACAGGGTTAACGGTGCTTTAGCTGTGTTGATGAGACGGCGAAACGTTAGCACAGCTGCACGTTTTGCCGTACACAATGCAGTGTTGGTACCGACGCTGTCATACGGCAGCGAAACGAGAGTATTAAAGAAGAAGAATGAAACGAAGAGATACATAGAAATACAGGTACTAGCGAGGATGCCACGATGAGAATGAAGAAGAACTTGCTCAAGCAGTTTGGACACGTCGAGAGAATGAGGGATGAAGGAATGGCAAAAAAGATTAGAAGAAAAGTAAGTAGGGCAATGCGTAAGGACGAAACGGAGTTTCTTAACAGTAGGCTCTCTCCATCAATCCATCTATTAACGGTACACAGCGCAAAGGTAAAAACGTCTTTACAGATTTTTAGATTAATTCGTCAGTTATAACAAAAAACTATTTAAATACATTGTATGCAGCTCCCACTGCGTAGCGCCGTAAGTACTACGAGCAGATAGTCGTGGTCATATAAATTAAAACTTTTTGCTGTGAAGTTAAATTGCATTTCCATTTATAACTACGAACTAAGTTATATGTGCGTTTGAACTTATGTATTATATGAAGTATGTTTGTTACTTTTACATTGTCATTGTCTTCTCATGTGGGAGTCGATTCGCTTTACTGAATATTTATTAAATAGTTATTTACTTACCTGTTATATCGCGAAAGGGTAAAGGGCTTATTAGTAGAATAATACGTAGATATGATAAATAACAGGCCGAGAAAAAAAAATAACTAAAAACGAGATGACTTGTGACGTGGGCACAAGTGTAGGACTGTAACAACAAAGTCCCATTTAGACACTCCCTTTCCCCACTTTCCGAAGAATTTTGAAGGCATAGTGTTGAGTAGCGGAACTTAATGCGGCGCTTTGCCTTGTTACCAAAGCGAGGAAATAAAAATATTGAATATTTCCGTTTTTTTATAAAGTGAGAATCAAATCCACAACCTGTCGCGTTTACAGTACGCTTATGCCTGTACGCCACGGCTGGCCTCAAGCCTGGCCTTAGTTATAAGTTAGCGTTAATAAAAGCATTTAAAGTAAATATTATTTTTTCCTCTTTACTTATTAATTAAACAAAATATTTATTTAGTTAAAAAGTAAAGTTTTTCAGGTAAAATACCTATAAAGTGGTTACAAATGAAACTACAAATTCGTTGCCAAATTTTCCCGCTTCGCGCTGCATGCACCTGTCAGNAGTAGCGGAAGTCAAAGCTGCGCTATTCTTTGTTACCAGAGCGAGGAAATAAAAATATTGAATGTTTCCGTTTTTTTTATAAAGTGAGAATCGAATCCACAACCTGTCGCGTTTACAGTACGCTTATGCCTGTACGCCACGACTGGTCTCAAGCCTGGCCTTAGTCATAAGTTAGTCTTAATATAAGCATTTAAAGTAAATATTATTTTTTCCTATTTACTTATTAATTAAACAAAATATTTATTTAGTTAATAAGTAAAGTTTTTCAGGTAAAATACCTATAAAATGGTTACAAATGAACCTACAAATTCATTGCCAAATTTTCCCGCTTCGCGCTGCATGCACCTGTCAGGGCCAACAGTGAAGCGCCGGGACACTACAAAATTTATCTCATCACCGCGCATTTCGCTGTTGAATGAACTAAAAAAGTATAAAATACTGTAGAGTCTACAGTATTATATTGCTAGTATATATATTTTTTTTGTTTCACGCTTTATCCCGCATAGCCAGAGAGCGGTACACTCAATATCCAGCTTTGCCTTTTTTAAAAGGTAGTCAAGGCAAACTAGCGTTCGATACACGTGATGATAAGTGATCAGCGCAGTTCACGACCCCGAGTGACAAGAGGAGCTACAGGTGCGTTACGGGCCTTTGATGTGGAGACACTTTTTGAAGGTACATATGTAGGGTAGAACATATGTCGTATCGACCCGGAGTTACTGCCGCTGGTAAGCCATTTCACAATAGAGTGAGAAAATAAAAATAATTATTTTGGTTGAGTATGTACTCAGGGTAGGCTGGTGGTCGCTTTTCCGCTATTTATTTTGCGCCAGGATGACCTTGACTAGTTATATTAACTAATTTTACACATTATTTATGAATTTCCAGCATTTTGGGATATAAGGTAACTGGTTTTTAATAACACAACATGAGGTTGTTGTAGCGCAGTGGTACAGCGTCTGGTCGTATATGTGATTGTATTAAGTTCGGAAACAATAAGCTGGGAGGAAGGAATTATTTTCATTTCCTTACTCTAGAAAAATGACAGTTCAGTTCAACTCGGCCAACGAACGCTTCGATTCAACACGATAGAGCTCGAAAATTGTTCAGTACGTGAATATCGGGGTGCCTTAACGTTAGCGTTTCTTATACTTATACACGGGATACAGATAATCAAAATTAACGCAACTTCGCAGTTTCTCCAAACAGACCAATATAACCAATAATAAGTGTCTATATTTGATACATCGAGCTCACGCCTTATTTGTTATCGACCCCACACTTGCAGCTTCTACAGTCACACGACGCGCGACGTCCTAACATATAAATTAGGCCATTTATTCAACAATCTTTATAAATTTACACGAGTACTCAGCGAGCACCGCCCGCACTCGAGAGGGCGCGTTGTCATGATCTGTAGTCACGTTCGACGTGACTTTAGTAAATTAATTTGTATTTGATATCTACAACAAACTGAATATAATTTAATTTAACGCATGGGTTGTTGGTTCATCGTCGCTGTGTGGAACGAAAGCTTAACATCGTCTTGGAGACAAAATGTTCTGTGAGTCAAAATATCAAGTCGTCTTAATGTGATTGTGAATTGGTTGAAATGTGATTATTTTGCTATTTCATGAAATGTTACTATTATTCTAATAAACTAATAGTTCCGCTTCACACCACATAATGTGAGTTCCTTGACATGCGTCATCCAGAACAATGGCTTAAAATAGGTAAAAAATGGGAGGAGAGGCCAGTCGTGGCGCAGTGGCACGAAGTGTGACTGTAAAATCGACTGGTTGTGGGTTCGATCCCCACTCGAGGATATGAAATATTTACTTAAATTTATATTTTCATTTGCTCTGGTGTCGAGGTAAAGCGCGGCGTTGACTTCTGCCACTCAACACGCAATGCCTCCAGAATTCGACAGAAAGTGCGGTACGGAGTGTCTTAACACTGGGTTTCCTCTGCCTACCCTGCTGTGTGCGGGATACAGCGTGAAGCTGATTTATTATTTTTTTATGGGGGGACAGAATGAGTTATACTCACTCTATATAATCTGATAATTTTGGTAAGCGTCTAAATTTATTTCATGTTGAATAAGTTAAGAGACGTCACGTATTATATTACATAATTTTATCACAAATATAACGAAAAACGAAAAATGGAATGGAAAAAAATACGAAAAAAATGACAATAATTTAAATTAAATATAAAGACAAAATCATAAATAACTTTTATGTTTCTTCATAAAACATTCCTGTTATATAGTTTTAATAAAGCGTATTCAACGAATGGGTCCTTTCTTAGTAGCTCGTCCTCGTCCTCGTTCTCCTCCTAGTGGGCGACTGCAGCTATTCATTATACTTGTAAGCGAAGTCTTTGTCTCGAGTAATTTATTTACCTCCGTAATGTCTCTGGAATATATATTAGCTGTACGTGCGTCGCGGTCGTGGTCGCGGTTGATGTTCTAATATGAGAAATGAGTTTTAAATATTACTATAAGAATACAAGATAAGATAGTACCTGATGATACGTCAGGTACCTACTTCGTTTTTTACTAGTTTAATTATGTGGTAGAATCTTTGGTTTTTATGTTTATGCAATTGAATTGAATTGTTTGTCAATGCTTCTATTCTATATCATTTGTTTGGTCGATTTTAACCAACTGCGATTTTAAGTTATGTTATCTTATTTATCTAAAGGTTTTATCTTACTTTATGTGGACGGAGTAGATAGAGGGAACCTAGTATTAAGATACACCGTTTTCTTTTTATTGATATAATTTTCGAGGCATTGCGTGTTGAGTAGCGGAACCGAACGTCCAAAGCGCGGTATTGAGCTCCGTCACTCAACAAACATTGTGTCAACTCTGGCTGGCTACTATCCAGGAGTAGCCCTAGCACTATGTCCCCTGTGCCTACTTCAGCAAAACCCAGAAGTTGCTGAACAGCAGTAGAAAGCCATATTTCCAACACTAATCTATTATTAGATAGCCATCCCATAGCATAATAGCACAATCGACTATGTCGATGGCAGCAGCAATAAGTTATATCCCGGAAGCACCAATAAAGCCGTAAACGCGCCCCGGAAGGCGGGGATTACCCGCCGCTGATATATCACGGTGCATTCGATACCATATTTAGCTTTACGTCGGTATTGAACGTGTGTACTCACGCATAGTTAGGCTTATTTACTTGCTCGCTCTGAGAGTAACGTTGTTAAGGAAATCTCATTTTATATATTATATGTTTTTTTTATTTAAATAGGAAAAAATACTAGTGTTATTACTATTTATTTTTTTAAGCGGCACAGGAATACATGACTTAGATTTTTATTATTGAAATATAGAAAAAAATCATAAATTACTCTTGACGTCCCAAAATAAGCAAGTTTATACATTTACTAATCTTGTTAAGTAGAGTAAAGTTTATTTAGTTGAACACGATAATCTCAGGAAATACTAGTTCAAACTGGAAATTTGTTTTTGTGTTGGTTAGTCCATTTGCCGTGGAAGGCTAAAGGATATATTATATAGTATATAAGATGAATAGTTTCGATGTAACCCACCGTACCTGTGGTCAGAACTGTC
>JAAIXJ010001068.1:0-18246 GCA_013403705.1 Heliconius hermathena
AAACGACTTTTCTACAGATTTATTATAAGTATAGATTACTCAGAGAATACTTATATTTAAATTATTTTCAATTTCTTCAAATGCGGCGTTGAGTTCTGCTATTGAACATGTTCCGCCATTCAACACAAATACTAATTTTGAAATTTATAAGTGCGATACAGCGGTATCCCGCACACAGCAGCATTGTATTTGTTCAATATATGATATTTAACATATTACATACATATATTATTTTTATATTCATACTTAACATTAGTTTTGTATATTTTTTGAGTAAAATAATAGTCAATTATATTTAGTTGGTTAAACAAAACTGGGTAACATAGAAGAACTTCTAAGACATGCCGTAGTTAGAGCTTCTTGATGATAGCATAACTAATATCTAATCAGAAATCCACGTGGATGCTTACGTAAGTATCCTGCTTATAGAATAAATATATACTTCTTGCTAGAAAACACTTACGACAGCACAATTTTATACAAGAAATTGATAAAATGTTTCAATTAAATAAAAATTATATTCAGAAATTCGTGAATAATTGGTTTGATTTGTGAGGAATTAAAGCTGTTATCATTGCTATAATATCCAACATTGGTTAAGTTACAATACATGCTGATGACCAAAAGTAAAATTCCCATAGCAAGTTTATTCACATCAACTAAAATTATTGACTATTGTCAGGTAAACTTTTCGTTAACTTGTTTACACTCTTTGTAAGATTTAGTGAGGGTACAATTGAATTTCATAAACAATTGACGTTTCAAATGTTTGCTTGAATTTATGGCTTTATTGTATTCTATATTATACTGTTAGCGAACTCGTGTAGAAAAGATTTAGAGATTTAGGTAAAAATAACTATAAAAGCAGTGGAATTGTGTCAATCGGGGGTAGTTGCTTGTCTGCAACAACCTTTATTGGAAGTAAACTAGTGTGAAGTATTGTTAGTAGGTGATACATATCACTTATTGCAATTACATAGTATCTCTTTCAAAATAGTTTACAACCATATAGACGATGTGTGTTTTAACGTGTTTTTTTAAAAATGATAACCGCTTCCGATTTCTAACAATACAATATATCTATTAGTATTTATCTAATTATTAATGTTACGTGAAGCGCGTGACTGCAAACAGATTGTGAGATCAATTCCCATTTGAGGAAATTAAATGCTTAATATTTTCATTTCTTCGATCTGGTGCCGAAGCAAAGTGCAGCGTTAAGTTCCGTCAATGCCTTCAAAATTCGATGGAAAATCTGGAACGAAAGTGTCTTAATGATGTGTGTCTCGGAGTTTCGGAATGTGTTTAACATAGGTTTCCAGGTTCCCTCTGCCTACAATGCTATGTGTGGGATACAGGGTAAAAATAAAAAAAATGGTCCATATGCCGTACAAAAAAAATATGTATATCTATGATAAAACTCTCTCTTAAATATTTAATTTATTGTATAAAATCATCAGCTTCACACTGTATCCCGCACACTGCAGGGTAGGCAGAGGGTACCTAGTGTTAAGACACTCCGTTCCCCACTTTCTGCCGAATTCTGGAGGCATTGCGTGTTGAATGGCAGAATTCAACGCCGCGTTTGTCCTCGACACCAAAGCGAAGAGATGAAAATATAAATTTAAGTAAATATTTCATCTCCTCGGGTGGGGACCGAACCCACAACCAGTCGGTTTTACAGTCTCACAGTTACGTTTTATGTGCCCCTGCGCCACGACTGGCCTCTATTGTATACTTATCATAAAAAAAAATAAAAAATCCATAATAGCTTTATACGAGAACTGAAACTATTTATTCTACGTCACATTTAAAAGCGTCTCGCGTGCCTTCTTTCAGGCTTAAGAATTTGTGTTTCCGACATTTTTATAGCATTTGAAGGCGATAAACAGTTTTGCGTGTCAATGTATATTAAAAAAAAATTATGTTGATGTATATATGTTTTAGTAATGTTAGAAAGTTTACAGAAAAAAAATATTGCATAACTATTGTGTATTTAAATAAGGTTATATTTAGGGTTCCTAAATATAACTTTATTTAAATAGTCTACCGGAGTAGGGCGAGTCCGACTCACCCTAGTTCGGTTTTTTTTAGCGTCACGTTGTATCATGGTAGGCGGAGGGAACCTAGTGTTAAGACACTCCGTTTTTCCGAGTTCTGTAAGCATTGCGTGTTGAGTCGCGAAACTTAACGCCGCGCTTTGCCTCCACACCAGAGCGAAGAAAATAAAAATATTACATATTTCATTTCCTCAAGTGGGAATGGAACCCACAACTGTCGCGCTTACAGTTACACTTTGTGCCCCTGCGCCACGGCTGACCTCAAATTACGAGCTATGTATTAGGTTCATAATTTAAAGCTTAGTCTGTAATTTAATATTAAAGTAACAAGAAGTCAAAAACGAAGGAAGTTCTTATCAAATTCTTTAATCAGATTGAAACTAATAAGATACAGCTGAACAAAGATACCAAGTCTAAGTAAAATATTCTGTTTATTTGAAAACAGAAAATAAATAAAAGTAAAAACAACATTTGTCATATAATTAATTCAAGTTAAGTTTTAACTTATAATAAAATTCTCTTCATTTTAATTCTGTAACTCAATATAATGTAGCGGAGATCGTATATTTATCTGAATTTCACATTCATTACGACGACGGTCGTTGAAGCTTGCTCGAATTTGCTTAGCCCCTAGGTACGAAACTATACACGTCAGTAGGTCTTTTTATATTTTAACAAAATATTACTTCTCAATTTGGTATTTATAAGCTTTATTTGGATAAATTATAAAATCAGCTTCACGCTGTATTCCGCACACAGGAGATTAGGCAGAGGGAACCTAGTGTTAAGACACTCCGTTCCACACTTTCTGTCGAATTCTGGAGGCATTTCGTGTTGAGCGGCGCAACCCAACCCCGCGTTTTGCCTCGACACAAGAGCGAAGAAATGGAAATATATTTTCAATAAATATTTAATTTCTTCGTCAGTGGGGATCGAACCCCTGCGCCTCGACGCCTCAATGATAAATGATTACTTTTTCTTTGTTTTTACATTTATACAAAATAAAATAAATATATATAAATTCGAATAAATCAAAGATATTCTATTCACAGAAATTAGAGAACTATAGATGTATTATAGTATAATAATTATAAATTTACATTTTAAACGCATCCAATTCACTTATGTTAGTCAGCTTAAAATATTATTTAAACTACTTGTATTATTTTATAAATCGAATATATTGTGCTATATGATGGTAAAAATGTTCAACTTTTCCACAAAATTCATAAAGTGAATTTAAAAAGACTGTAAATATGATCTCCATAATTGTGGCTTACTGGCACAAAATGTTATTCTACGTATTTTTTTTCTCCAATCCCCAAGTGTTTTCTTTTTACTTTCACAAATAACGCCTAGATGTTTCTGCCGCGAGTATTGCCAAACTTCGTAAATTATACACTTCACTACTAACTTTAAAATGAAATCTCCAGCTTTATATCTAGCATTTCGCCTTTAAATTTCTTATTTAAGTTGTTTATTTCTGTTCTGATTTTATATGGCTAACAGAGCACCTTAAGTTGAGTCCGTTTTCTCCTACACTGCTATTCAAAATTCAAATCCCACAAATTTTAAAATTAAATATTTACATTTTGAATAATACTACTTAACATGTTATTATTAACCCAGTCTAAACATACAATCTGCGGTATTAAGTTGCGCTATCTAGCAAGAGTACTCGTATATACGAAATGATACGGAAAGAGAAGAATTAAATAATCTTCCTCTATACATACGTATTGATCAAGAATGTGTGGGACATTTTTTTTAATTACTATAACTATAATTGGATTCTAGGACCCAAAAATCGTATCTAGAGCATTTAAAACATTATCTTAAGGAATTTACTATCTAAGTTTTGACCGGATTGTATTACACCTCAACGCTTCACAGTATAACATTGTTTAATTTTAACATCACCTTCAAATATGTTTGCTTCTATAAATAATATCATCGAGTACTGCTTGGGATCTTTATGCATTATAAATATATTTATTAAAATAAAACTTTTTTATATCTTTATGCTGTACCCCGCATATAACAGGGTAGGCAGAGGAAACCTAGGAATCTAGTGTTAAGACACTTAGTTCCACTTTCCGCTGAATTCGGGAGGCATTGCGTGTTGAGTAGCGAAACTTAAGTGCTAGAGTGAAGAAATAAAAATATTATTAGTAAAAAAAATATATTTATTCCCTCCTAGTGGAGCGTTACACCCTTGTGCTCCTCCACCACTACGGCTTCAAATGATATGAAACAATGAATTTCCTCAATCCCATCACAAACAATATAGGCAGCATCCTGCAAAAAACCTCAACACGCCCGAATGATCTGTCGAATTAAGACGATTAAATCTCTGGCCAACCTGATCGCGTAATAGCTTTGTGTAAATTTAAGGAATCGAGACACTAAAGTGTTTTGTTGGTAGTAATATCAAATTTATAATAATATATGAGGTTAAATTTTATTGTAGTTCGGCTATAATTTAAATATTGGTTATATTTAAATTAATAATCATATAAGATCAAGATAAATAAGAGAAATCTATTTACATTACTAAAAAGAATTAATTGAAAATCCCAGTTTTTCACTGTAAACTACAAAAGAGATCACAGTAATTTCTATAACGAAACACCTAACATACGTAGAGTCACTCTGGTCAGTCTGGAATTGTCACAAATCAATAACCGCCATTGTTACAGAGGAAACAGCTTTGAATGCTAAAAATGTGACGGACGGCTGACGTTTTGTGTGCATATGTTAAATATTCAGTTATTCCGTTAGTCTAAAATAAATAAAAATATGTAAATAAATAAATCAGCTTCACGCTGTTCCCGCACATAGCAGGGTAAGCAGAGGGAACCTAGTGTTAAGACACTCCGTTCCAGACTTTCTGCCGAATTCTGAAGGCATTGCGTGTTGAGTGGCAGAGCACAAGGCCGCCCTTTACCTCGACACCAGAGCGAAGAAATGGAAATATAAATTTAAGTAAATATTTCATCTCCTCGAGTGGAGATCGAACCCACAACCAGTCGATTTTGTAACCCTGCGCCACGACGTCCTCAAATATATACGAGAGAAAAATAAAATATTAAGTGACCCATGGCTTTAAATATATAGATATATAAATAAAACATATGAATAAAACTAAAAACACGTATGAGTTGCATTAATAAAACACTAAAAATTATGTAGTATAATATTGCTGAACAGCAAAACAAATGGTAAAATGCTTACAGAAGTTATACTGAAGTTAGTATTTGCATGTTATTAGGCGAAAATTTTAGTCGATAATTGAACAAAATTTAATTACGTTTCACTCCAATACTTAGTTGACACACTATCTACTGTTTGCAGTGTATGTGTTTATTGACTTACAATAACGAAATATGAGTTTATTTTATGTTATACTAGTGGGCGCGCGCAGCTTAGTCCGCTTATTTGTACCCTTAGGAGTGAGTTCTAAAAAAACCACGAAACACTATAAGCAAATCCCAGGGGCAGTCATTAAGTGTTTGTGGTATTAATCTAGAAAACCCATATTTCACACATGGTCAATTATATATTGCGTGTTCCTGTGTTGGAAAACCATCTGCTCTGTTTGATTACGACTAGCAAACAAAAGATATTGTGTACCATAAGCATAAAGTACTACAATAAAATGAAACTTAATTTAGAATAAATAAAAATACAATGAACTATAATAAATAGGTATCATAATAAGAAAAATGAAATTGTAATTTTTATTGTGATTTTGTAGCGACTATTAAAATAATTTTGAGTGTTTTGTAAATTGTTTTTTTTATAATGTAATTGTTGAGTTATCAACTTTCTTTTTTCTTTTTTATCTTACTAGTTGACCTGGTGCCCCGAATAGCAGAATAAGTATTCAAAAATATTTAAGAATCGACTATTAGGCGGTAATTGAAGCTTTACATTGACTTAAAAAATCGTTATATTTAGATATCAATATTTTTTTAGGGCTATGTTTTTTGTTTAGCCGGGTAGGCGGGGGCAATTTAGTGTACAAAATACTCCATTTATTGTCCACCTTCCACGTAAATATAAAACTGTTTCTCGAGTTGTGGTACTCAACACCGCGCTTCGCCTTACAAACGGATAAATGAAAATAATACTTCTTTCGACTGAGTCGCGTTTCCAATGAGATTAAATTGTTCCACTGAATCAGGGGAGCTAGAAGATAGTACAGTTATCAATTTATTTATAAATTTTCACATATACAATAAATATAGATTTTTATTAATTTTCAGGTTAATCGTGGTGTAGGGGCACAAGCGCGCAGCTGTAAACGCGATATGTTGTGGGTTCTATTCCCATTAGAGGTCATGAAATATTTGATAATTTTCTTTCCTCGGTAACGAGAGAACGCGGCGTTGACTTTCCAAAAGTGGGGAATAGAAGTTTCTCAATGGGAATAGAGTATCTTAACACTAGGTTCCCAGATTCCCTCTACCTACCCTGTATGTGAGACGGAAAAAAAAGCAAATTGTTTCTTTTGAATTTGAATATATTTGTTTTGGGATGTGATTCTCTTATATGACAAAGGATTAGGGGATTACTCATCGCTAAAGGGCATTATTTTGTTCTATAGTATTAAATGTGCCTTTAATCAAAGTTGTAACATTTCGATGTCGCGTGTTGGATGCTTGCCGGAAGCGAGAGTACAATTGTGCTGATCATGATTGCCTACATTTGAATATATGATAGAATATGAAATACCTACTTATAGTGAAAAATGTTTCCTTATTTTTTATTTCTTTCTAAAAAGATATGACGTCGAGTCTAATTTATTTTTTGAAGCGATAACGTCTTATAAATCAATGAACGTCGGCTGCACGCACGATACAGCATGACTCATTGTCACGTTCCGCATGAGCCAAGCGTGCAAGCTAGAGCGCGGAACGAGCGATAGAGAGACACGATCGGCCTAAGCGTTCTTCTTGTGACGTGTCTATCTATTCTTTGTTACTTGTGTTTAATAACACTTTATTACTTGTATTTAATATGTATAATTTAATTAAAAATATATTTAAATAACCGAGTGCAAATAAATTACATTAAAAAAATACATGTTCCTTCTGCCTAATGATGGAGCCCGCAGGTGAAAGATAAAACGCGGGTGTACCTATTTTTAAACCCATGCCAGGCTTAGGTTCTTTTTTCTCCCGATGCTTAAATCTAATGGAACTGGAAAATAGAAGGATATTTATAGTTTGTTTTTAATTTTCACATATGTTTTATTTTTTACTCATATATTTTTAATGTATTACAAACCACTTAGGAAATTTATTAATAATAATAAATTGCCGGTTATAAAAAATAATAATTGATTA
This sequence comes from Heliconius hermathena, assembly GCA_013403705.1. Classification (NCBI taxonomy): domain Eukaryota; kingdom Metazoa; phylum Arthropoda; class Insecta; order Lepidoptera; family Nymphalidae; genus Heliconius; species Heliconius hermathena. Next base: position 7,412 of record JAAIXJ010001068.1, read on the forward strand.
CATGCATATATAAATACAGCTAATTTTTTTGAGATTAAAACCAACTTCTGTTAACAAAGAGAACGTCAATACTTTACTAATATGCCTAGTGTCCCCTTTCCGCATAGTGCGCTAAGTAACAAAAATAAAAAGGAGATAGATAGCAACGTGAACAAAATTAAGCTGGCTTAGAACAAAATCCTCTACATTCAATATTTGGAACACAAAGCTGTAGTATGGTGGAATCAAGTATATCGTAAGTTTATTTAAAATTTTGTATTTCTTGCCACATTTTAGGTTTTTAATATTTATAATTTAAAGTTTTAGAGTACTTCTATATTATACATTATATATGTTATACATAGTACCTAAATGTTTTATCATTATACAAGCACAATTACCATTAGACCTAACACCACTTGGGCGATTTATTATTATTATTATTTCGAACCTTTTATACAACGCGCGACGTTGAGTTCCGATGCTCAATTCGAAATTAAAATTATAACCCTTAAATTGAGCGATATCGGTTCCTTTTGCCTACACTCATTTATGCGAGATACAGTGTGAATCTAAAAAAAGTAAACTAACGAGTCTCAGTGCTTATCCAAATTCAAAAAATATTAGAGAACATTGAATTATCTACTGTTGTTGTTATATTATGTAAACTTTCTAGGTTTTTTATAACGTTCTAAATTTTAAATAAACATTCTATTATTATGACACATTTCTGTCAGGTGTCACTATTTCCCGACTGCTAAGGAAGGGTTATGTTTTTCGCGCGTATCTTGTATGTATGTATGTAATGTTATTTATTATCTCATATCTCCAGAATCGCTGAACGGATTTACATAATTGAGGTATCGTTAGATTCATATTAGCAGCCTAAGTTTTGCTTAGATAGGTGACGTTAAAAAAAACAATCATGGCGGCTATGGGACGCTATAGGACTTAGTAAAAAATAATAATTCGTTTCGAATATTACAATAAGGGTATCAAATACAAGAGTTCAATACGAGGATTTCAAAAAGAATGTCTATAAATTAGGCGGGATCGGAGAGTCTCGATAATATGTTCTATTTATTATTCCATTATTTCTCCATGTAACCTGTTAGTATTATTAAAGTTAGTGTAAGTTATTAGTTAACTGTTGTAAGTTTAACAAAAATATAATATATTAATAATTTGTACAAAATATAATGAAGCTTACCCCCATTATCGTGTAACATTGTCTGTAAACAATGCTCCTTTTCCAACACCTAACCTCTTTAAAATGCAAACTAAAAATCCTCTTAAATTTATATCCAGTTAGTGAGGCCGCGCGAACTCATTACTAGTGCATTTTAAAGCTTATCTTTAGGCTATTACCAGGCTGATGGGCTGTCGCGGAAAAGCTAATCGAAATTATAATAGCAAATGGTTATTCCATTTTATGATGACATTGGCGTTTCAATGTGATTGGCCATACAGAATCACTGCCAACAGCGTTTCGCGTAATGGTGCACTTCATTTGATAGCAATATTAAAAAATATATAATATTCAATGATCAGATAAAATGTTACGATCGACAAAATAAACGATTAATTGACGACCTTTTCATTTTCATTAATTGAAACTAATATAAAAATGAAGCACTGAATGTGTTGCTAAGCTCGGTAGCTAAAAAAAAATTAGCTCAAAAATTAAAATCTTATTCTATTGATAGAAGTTTCTATCAATAGAATAATTTATTTTTGATAGCAGTTTAAAATATCCAAAATGACCTTTGCAGACTGCATATAGCGATATTTAAGAGTTCATTTCTTCACAAATTTCTGTCGTACCTATATTTATATTATACATTTTTATAAAGCTCAGTATCTTTTCTTTAAGAAAATATAATTGATTTTGATTTAAAAAAAAGCCAAGAGGTAATGAAATCCCATTTTTTTTATATTTCGGCAGCGAGGACCTGCACGGCTTCGCCTGCTTGCGTGAATATTTACTATATATTTTTGAAATTATTTTCAGTTTTCACTAGGATTAGTAAAAACGTATATATAAGCCTAAAAAGAATAATAAGTAGAGAAAAATCTTATTATTAGAAAAAATACCTAACTAATTAAAATGAACCAAAGAAAATATTAATAAAAAAACTAAACAAAACCAGCTATATTATCAATACTATCGACGTAAAATAAATATTTAAAAGTATTAGAATTAAAAATAACGCGGAGTATAATTTATCTCTATATATAATAAGACACTAAAATATTTTTATCTGTACATTTAGTAATTTTGACTGAAATAGATAGAGGGACACATAAAAAGAATAATAGAAAGCATTTTTTTTTGTTTATTTTATTTCTTAGCTGTCTGTCTGGTTGTATATATGATCACGTTAATCTTCGAAAGTACTGAACCGATTTACTTAAAACTTTCACCAATTGATTTGTTTTCATTTGTCAGAATAACATTTAAAGTTTGTTTCATCAAAATTGGTTCATTAAAAAAAAGTTATCGTCATTTGAATGAACTCAAGGCATTACTTTGCCTGCGAAAATTATATATAATCTATATCTATACTTATAATAAATACTTATAAGAGAACTTATAATAAATACTTATAATCTATACTTATAAGAGAACGCATGGCTTAGTGGTCAGAGCGCCTGGTCGGTTCCCAGGAGGCGCGGGTTCGAGTCCCGCTGCGTTCAAATTTTTATACGTTTTCTAAATAATGTATAATTGTTTATAATATTTAAATCTGTATTTTTAACCGTATAATATGTATTTATTAAAATGTCGTTTTACATAATGCCATGCTGGAACTGTAAGTTTTCATGCCTTAGCATCTCTTTATTTGGACAAGGTACACCGGCAATACGACATACCGCCACAGCACCATAATATAATACCGAATGCGTACCAGTAAGATCATTATAGTTGTTAAAATGACTCGATAGGTATTGATCCTTGTTGAGAATCCGCGAAACTCTTAGCTCCAAGCCCTCTGATGGTAGGATTTCCTAGCCGCCGGCCCATCCGAATCTGAAATTTCTGCCTCCGAACCCGCAATCAAAGGCGCAGTGCCATAATCGTCTTCAGGCAACGGCGGCTGTCGATTTGACGAGAAACCTCTTTGTCAATGTGGTTAGGAGTGCATTGATCCTCCTGGCAATCCGTCTTCCCTGTCTTTGATTAGTGCTTTCTTTATAACTGGCCATCTTTCAATATTATTTATTTTAATTTTGTTGCTCCATAACATATTATTTCTTACCATTTTGTTATTGTTTTGTATTATTTAAAATTAGTTTTATTATTTTATATTATGAGATAGAAAAAAAATTACGCAAAATGACGGTTGCTAACGTACATATATTACTAAAAGTTTTCGCCTAAAATGGAAAAATCTCAATTTATTAATAGTTAAAAAAGCCGTTTTCAGCAATACCAGTATATCAATTGTTTTAACAATTGTTAAGATAAAATATATAATATGTTCGAAATTCAGACATAATTATGATTCACATTTTATTGGGAATTTTTACTACAGTAGCAGCTTTACATTCTATCTCACATAGCAGGATAATCAGAGGGAATCGAGTGTTAAGATACTACGTTTCCAATTTTCTGCTTTATTATAGAGATATTGCGTGTGAAGAAATGGTATTCAACACCACAATGTGGATCAAATCTATAACCTTCGCGTTTAAAGTCAGAGGCTGCCCGACAATGGTCTCAACTGTGGATTTCTAATATTTTTCTAAAAGGTCTAAGCATTTGTCATTTCTTAGTTAATTATTTTTACCATTTATTGAGTGTAGTTTTGCGATGGCATTTGTCATTTCTTAGTTAATTTTTTTATCATTTATTGAGTGTAGTTTTGCGATGGCTTATTTAATTATGTTTTAAATGAATTTTAATTTTATCTAATTTTCCATATTATTAAGACACGAAAACTCGAAAACATTACAGTCTCACGCTGTATCCTGCACATTGCAGGGTAGGCAGAGGGAACCTAGTGTTAGACACTCCGTTCGCCACTTTCCGCCGCCTTGGAGCCAGAGCGAAGAAATGAAAATATACATTTCATTTCCTCGAATGGAGATCGAACCCACAACCAGTCTATTTTACATTTTAAAATATTTTCCAAATATTTAAAAATTCTATTATTACGTAGAGGTCAGTCGTGGCGCAGCGGCACAAAGTGTGTCTGTAAAACCGACTGGTTGTGGGTTCGATTCCCAGTTGAGGAGATGAAATATTTACTTAAATTTATATTTCCATTTCTTCGCTCTGGTGTCGAGGACAAGCGCGGCGTTGAGTTCTGCCACTCAACACGCAACACCTCCAGAATTCGGCAGAAAATGGGGAACGGAATGTCTTAACACTAGGTTCCCTCTGCCTACCCTGCTGTGTGCGGGATACAGCGTGAAGCTGATTTATTATTAGATACGTAATAATTGAATTTAAAAATATTTGGAAAATATTCTTTAGCGCCTAAAGATTTTAAAAGGCTGCTAATCCACATTGAAGCGAGTAAGTAATTAAATATTTCGAGAACAAAATTCGCGGCCTGCGAGGCATCTGTTGAATAAGTAAGGGAATCGTGGCAACTTGCTCGTCTGGAGAGATTTTCGACATTTAATGAGTGATATTTTATGCACAATACTTTATTTATTGATTTGTCCCTAAATAAAAATAAAAGAATAAGATAAACCAAAATAAATAAAAAAAATAATTAAATATTTACATTTTTTAATTAAAAGATGTACCTAATTTTTATGTATCTCTTTACTTCTATTACATATTAATCAGATTAGATTTATGTTATCTAGACTATTATATAAAGAGAAAAGATTTGTGTGTGTATGTTTGTAGGGGATAAACATGAAAACTATTTATATTTATTTCTAGAAAATATTAAGGATCCGTACTAAAATTTCAATAATGATACAAAAGGTGTAATAAAGTACACAGAGACTGATGAAGATGGAACAATAGAAATTTTTTAATTGTTTGATGAAACTGAGCGGAACAAATATATCTTTTTCGATAACGATCTCTAGAAAATCTATGAACTTGGTAGTCATCTATAAATACCACCGTTAACGAAATATAGTGAAACGACTTAAAAATTATAAAATCTTTTTTTAATTATTTTTGTTTAACAAAATCAAAGTACGGTTTACTTAATGTAAAATTATTTATTTTTAACATTATTTAAAGTGTTAATCCACACTTAGGAAAGAAAAATACTTATTTAGAAAACGTATAAAAATTTGAACGTAGCGGGACACGAACCCGCCTCCTCCTGGAAACCGACCAGGCGCTCTGACCACTGAGCCATACGTTCTCGTATGGCTCAGTGGTCGTGGTCAGAGTACGCGTTCTTGCGTGACGGAGAACAGAATGTCATATCCCTGGGTTCCCTCTGCCTACCCTGCTGTTTGCGGGATGTGCCTCTGCCAGTCGTGGTGCAGGGACATGAACGTGCGCCGGTAAACTCGACAGTTTGTGGGTTCGATTCCCACTCAAGGAAATGAAATATTAATTTATTTCATTTCCTCGCTCTGGTAACAAGTTGAGTTCCGCTACTCAACACTCAATTCTTCCAGACTATACTTCTGGAAAGTGGAGGACGAGAGTGTATCAATGTATAAAGTGTCTTTAGTTAGACTTTTTTATTTAAAAACAATCTAAAATTCTTATGGAAGTTACGATAATTTAACCTAAGATACAAACACTTTCATATTAATACCACAGATTATACATGTATAAAAAACACGAATAGCTTCATGATTTTGCGGCCGAAACTGCTATTGGGGAGCAAGTGATGTTAAAAATAAATAGTCTATTTATTGTTTTGAATTGTAAATATTCTATTTTGGCAAATAGTTTCTGCTCTGCAGTTCTTATCTTGCCATTGTTGGAAATAACAAATACAGCTTTATTCTAGTTCAAAGGTTATTGTTAATTACAAAATTGTAGTAAATTTACGGTAGCGTATTTTATCGACGAAATCGAATTAGATGAAGTTATATGTCACAAGTTAATGGAAGCCTACCTGAGTAGAGTTTGAATATACAAACGCCAAATCTATTTTCACAGATCCCAATTTCGCCAATTAATGCATCCTTTAAATTTTAAGAATCCGGACAAGAGCTAGATTCCCTCCGCTCGTCCACCGAGGGTTCTGAAGAAAATTGAAGGTCTTGAGCTTTTAGCTGGTTTTAATACCAAATTTTGCCTCTTTCAAGGCTATTATTTTTTAGGATTTAACCACAAATGCATAGTTTTCAGTTTTTTCCTAAGCTAGTACTACCTGTAGATGCTAGTTGCCAAATTTCATATTTCTAGGTCAACTGGAACTACCCTATGAATTTTGATTCGTTTGATAATGTGGAAATACGCGACAGACAGACAGACGAACAACAAAGCGATGTTATAAAGGTTCCTTTTTCCTTAAAAGGTAGGGAACTCTAAAAATGAGCGAAACACTAGTAAGTACTTTTTTTATTCACACTGTACCCTGCATGAAGAAGAATGAAGATAAAGAGGGAATCTAGAATCTAGTGCTAAGACACTCCCATTAAGACACTTTCACTCCCCATTTTCGTTCGAATTCTGGACGCATTGCGTGTTGAATGGTGGAACCTAACGCCGCGCTTTGTCTCCTTACCAGAACGAGGAATTTAATTTCTTCGAGTGGAAATCGAACCTACAACTCATTTCTGAGATAGTACACACTCGAGGCCACCATATATGGTATAAATATCTCATATAATAAAATACATATTACATATTAAATTTAATTCCATACGAGCTGTAAGGATAGACAAGCAAAAATATGATGTTATTCTGTTTTCGCTAGCATACACGTAATTAATATATTGCATACTGTACCAACATAAAATATTTTTAGCTAAATGAAAAAAATATTTGAATTTTCAATGCAAATATTTTGATTTTTAAAAGTCCACACAGTGCAGCTGCCTATTGATGGAGATAAACATACTGTTAGAAATCGGAAGCGGTTATAGTTTAAAAAAAAACACGATAAAAACACACATCGCCTATGTTTCTAAAATATTTGGAACGTGATACTATGTCTATGTAGATAATTGCAATAAGTAGTATGTATCACCTACTAACAATACTTCACACTAGTTTCCTTCGAATAAAAGCTGTTGCAGACAAGCAACTGCCCTCGTTAGACACAATTCCACTGCTTTTATAGTTATTTTCACCTAAATCTACCCTCTTTTACACGAGTTCGCTAACAATACATTATTTTAAAAAATATTTTTTAATTTCTTATATTTATTCGGCGGAACTCAATGCTGCACTTTGCCTCATTAGCAGAGCTGAAATATTAAATATTTTATCTCCATATGAGAATCGAATCGAAATTCGCACGACTGCGCCACGACGGCCTTAAAGTTAAAAATGTGCCTATTATTTTATTCTGTTTCATTATAGTGTAGAAATATTATCATCTGTAGAAATCTGTGTAGAAGATTATCAAGTTTTATGACTTCCACAACAAAATTCCTGTAAATATCAAATCCTCCAGGCAGCATTTTATCTCAACTTATAATAGAACAGACGCTTAAGTGAAAAGTTAGTGGTTTCGCCACCATGTACGGAGAACACCTGAGCACTGAAATGTGAGATACATTAAATGTTTTGACGAGAACGTTATTATTCACTTTGTTTTATCGGCTCTGTAAATATTTTTAACAGACTTCTGTAAGAGGTTATCAATTCGACAATATTTTTTTTTGTTTGTTACCTCAGAACTTTTGATTGGGTGAACCGATTTTGATTATCCTTTTTTTATTTAAAAGCCAGAGCCAGAGGTCAGTCGTGGCGCAGGGGCACAAAGTGTGACTCTAAAACCGACTGGTTGTGGGTTTGATCCCCACTCGAGGAGATGAAATATTTACTTAAATTTATATTTCCATTTCTTCACTCTGGTGTCGAGGACAAGCGCGGCGTTGAGTTCTGCCACTCAACACGCAATGCCTCCAGAATTTGGCAGAAAGTGGGGAACAGTGTGTCTTAACACTAAGTTCCCTCTACCTGCTTGCTCTGCTTCCCGTATGCTGCTATTTTTTTGGTCCTTTTCCGACAATGGTATCTATGAGAAAATCACATAAGTCTTAAATTTGCATTAGGTTTATGCGCCACAAATGGATGAATAACTTAATATCTCGCCAGCCGATTCCGATGATTCTTTTCTTATTTGAAAGAATACACTTTATTTGAAAGAATATACATTCAAGGATAAATATCTGAAGAACCCTAAAAATGGATTTTAGTGTGGTTATGCATTAAATAAATGTAAGTTCTTGTCAATATCTATTTTTTTTTTTGGAAAGGACATGGCAAACGAGTGGCATAAAGCCACTACTTCACGCCGGTTTTAAATGCCGGGGGTGGTAATGATCCGGTCGAGTCTGCCCATGCGTGTTGCCATTGCCGGCGACGTGACTCCACCACACGTACTTTAGTCGCCTCTTACGACACCACCAGTACCAGGATGAACCTATTCTAGGCCGGGATCACACGGCAAATAATAATAATTAGTATGTTAGTATAAATAAAAGTGAAAAACTGAGTTTGTTAACTATATTTTTTATGCATCTCTTAATAAGCTGTTTTCTATTTTAATGAATATAAAATAGACGTAGACGGAAGATGCAAGTTATGTGATTCACAAAGTAAGCGCATCTTCTTATCGGCTTAAACGTTACAGCGCTTAGAATGAATTAATTTTAATTTGAGATTCATTTATGAAAATATATTTTGATGAAATTACTAGTTGCTTAAAAGTGAAGTGGAAATATGCAGTCTAAAACTTCTCTCTAATTTAAAATGCATTGTTGTGTATATTGCAATTTAAATTGGAAGTTCAAGCGTTCAAGTTGTGCGGGTGTGTAAATAATATGGTAGGTAAGCTAGATATTTAAAAAATAATATTATAAATTCAAATTTAAAGTATATAAATTCAAAACTTAATAGGCTTGTTTTTTCCTACTTATTCAACAATACCCCACTTGACGTAGATTTTTTTAATTTTGACAACTTTAATAGTTGTCGCTATCGTGAATTTTGATTAATGTCATTTATTAAATGACACTCACAGGCCTAAGGGAATAGGGCTTAAGCGATTGATGTAAAAATAATTAAAATTGATCAAAGAACTAACTCACACGCACACATATGAACACACACACATATATACTCAGGCTAATAAATACATTATCCTCGTTTGCATCGCGCAGTCGGGTAACAATACACGTTGAGTCAGAAAAGTTTTATAATATTTTTTTTTTAAATGGCGTTATATATTTCCACAGACAAGTATTATGACATTATTGTATACTTACACGAGTGGGATTTTAAAATATCGTTTCATCATCATCATCATAATCTATTATATGTATATTTAAATATACATATAATAGATGATGATGATGATTGAGTCAAAAACCTTTGAACAAATAAAATCTGAGTTACAATATTTATACAAATACATATTTTTTTACTGATATCTTAAATCAATTAACACTATTTTTATTGTTTTTTACCGCTGTTAATGCACATCTAAATATAAATATTCTATTGCTAGAAATCGGAAGTGGGTAACGTTTTTAAAAAAACACTATAAAAACACATATCATCTATATGATTCTAAACTATTTTGAAAGAGATACTATGTAATTGCAATAAGTGATATGTATCACCTACTAACAATACTCCACACTAGTTTCTTTCCAATAGGGGCCGTCACTTACAAGCAAGTGCCCCCGATTGACTTTTTCTCTTCTTTTTTCTCGAATGGGCTTAATGCTGTTGACCTGGACTGGTCTTGACAGCGTCACTGGGCTGGGAGGGGCGAGTGTAGCTCGCCCCTGAAGATAAAAATTACGAGCTTTGATGGACGCTCGTGAAACCCCGATTGACACAAGTCCACTGCTTTTATAGTTATTTTCTACCTAAATCTACCCTCTTTTACACGAGTACGCTAACACTATATATATTTATAACTAGCGACCCGCTCGCGGCTTCGCCCGCTTTAACGACTGAATTATTCATATGATGTACCTATGTTTGAAAAGCACTTAAGATTACTAATGTGAAAAGTATTGAAACCTTAATGCAACCCACATTTTCATAGTTCCAATAAGGATGTTCCAATTGTTTAAAAAAACACACACTTAATCAAATGACACAAACAACAGAAAACTTAAACGAAAGAAATTATAAACAGCAGACTACCTACTATTCTCTTACCCAAAAATACTTAAACGAAAGATGTAACAATGCCGCGATGAAATACATTATAATTATTGGAAAACTCCAAAATACGTGCAATCGCTTCTAAATTTACTTTGCTATAGAGCCAGACGCAGAATTGAATCATTCTCTCGTCCATCTCCGTAGTAGCTGCGAACGACATCTGGGCGTTGGTTCCCTGGCAGTGATCTCAAGTGACAACCTGCTCTAGAGCAAACACAGAGAGGGGCGTGCGGGACAGGATTGGGAGGATTATCAAATCCCATCTAGGCGGTCAACTCAGTTAGGTGAGACCCTCGGTTTCCTGAGGGAGGCCCAGCTTAAACGACCAAGGATCAATGCAAGGGTCATGAGTCGCATTTGGAGGAGGATAGAAAGTCCCTCGGAAGTCATCTGACGTCTGACCTCGGGCGGCCGGGTACGCCACGGAGTGCTGCTCCTTAGGTGCAGGTGACCCGATACATTGGTGCAGCGGAATACGTTGGATGCGAGACGACCAATGTGGTACACATATCCAGGCTTTCTATTTTTAGGTTGCAGTGATGCGTGGTGTTTCTCACGTAGTATG
>JAAIXJ010001412.1:6160-17657 GCA_013403705.1 Heliconius hermathena
ATATATAAATATGACATATATTCTACACTGCCTCATATTGATCTTCACGTTGATACTTAAATTTCCAACGGAACCCGCCTAATGATATGCCAACGAGGCTCCTTGGCGCCCTAATCCTTCCGAGAACACCAATTATGTCCTCAAGGCGAGAACAATCCTTGTCAAAGACAGTCGTATGTAGTGAGTGTCACTTTGTTATCTTGTGACGGAATACTTTCTATGGTAATTATGCTGTATTTCTTACGCTTATGTATTTAAATTCGAATTTAACGTACCTATATGAAAATCAGATTTTAGCTGTGGCTTGTATGGTGAAATAAATATATTCCTTTTACTGCTTTGTTTATTTTTGTTTTTGTATTTGTTTCTTTTATTATTATTTTAGACTCATATTTAATTTGTATTTTAGGATAAAACGGTTATAAACATTCATAGAATTGTTTTGAATTAAAATAGCTGAGAGTTATGTGTAATACATATCACTGTATAGAGAATAACGTGCCTTCGTCGATAAATTAATTATGTAGTACTTTTTTTAAGTAGAAATATTTATTTCTGAGATTAGCACATTCAACCAAACAAACTATTCAGCTTCATATAATATTAAGCAAAGACTATAGATATGTATTTTATGTAAAGCAATTTGTACAAAAATATATTAATCCTAATTACATTTAGATATTTGAAAGTTTTAATATTGCTGGTATTAATAATATTTTAGTGCGGAATAGTTTTTTTTTTTTATTATTTTCTTTTATATTATATCCTTAAGGAAGTTACATTAACGAACACGAAATAATTTTAAACTTTTTTAAGTATAAATGTTACATATTTTAAAAATAGTCTAGATATTTCATGTAATTTCCGGTTTCCATCGCGTATATCTGTCGAGTGGCTATCGAACGTGCTCTCACCATCTTGACCGAAATCCATTTTAATACTGCTTTAATGCGACAAAAGTTTTTTGTGTGACTGTAACGTGACAGGTTGTGGGTTCGATTCCCACTCGATATCATTTTTTCATTCTGGTGTCAAGGCAAAGCGCGGCAGTTGTAACAGTATGTACCTTGAGTATAAGTTAAAAATAAATAAATAAATAAAATAAAATATGCATGGCAATATACATAAATAACAAAGTTAATTATGAATAATACAAACTATATATTTTTAATAAAATATTAATCGAGACGAGTTCGTGTATTGTCGTCCCGAGTGTCGCGACCGTCGTTCTGTCTATATAGGTGGTGGTGATGCTGGAAGCCAGCGGTCGAGTCGAACTCTTAAGTACTACGGTACTAATAAATATGATGCACATAAAGACTCGTACCAAGTATATTATAAATATAATATAATAATTCGAAGCCTATGATGGCACGATCTTTTAGGATCGAATTTCTTATAAAGGCAATATATGTGTAGGGGCGACACATATTGTGGATCCAAGTGATCTTTGACCAATATTATGATATTGAATGTTGCTTGACGTCGCGGAAGCTGACGTGATGGGCTTATGCGAACTGTTATAGCGACATTAACTATGTCGTGGCTGATGCCGTCTCGCAGTACGCTCGCGATACGTAAGCTATGCTTGTATGGCGTTGGTCATTGACATATTATATACCACTTCTACGACTTGGTATACGACTAGTAGGTGTGTGGTGCTATTTTATGTCCCAGCTCCGGTGTATGTAGTAGTGTCCGCCTGTCTCATACGGGTGTGTGGTGCTATTTTATGTCCTGGAACTCTGGTGTATGTAGTAGTGTCCGCCTACGGTTCGAGACACGACTGTGGGGTGTGTGCCGTGCGTTTATTTAACATATCGGCCGCCTAGCGGTAGTGCGTTCGTTCCAACGACTTATATTGATCTCACAAATCAATCAACATCACGAATCACCATTCTAATACAATCTTAATATAAACAAGCGTAACAAGTACCTTCGGAAAGATCACACACAAACGTCTCGGAGGGTTCAACGATGACTGTAAAGCTGCGGTCTGGTCGGAATTCACGGTGTATGGGCGGGGCGGTGCCCTTACTCTTTCTTCCTTTTATTATAACTAGTTCGCAGTTATAGTGGAGAGGAAGATAGGACGCGCTCTTGGCTTTTCTTCGGACGAGTTTCGAGTTATGACAATGTCATATAGTCGAGATTCCAGTTATTTAAATAACTGACACAAGAACAACTTCTGATGGCAAATATGTTATTAAAGCGATACCTTCTAATGGCATAATATAAAATTCTTAACACTGTTACCTTTGAATCTCTAAAAGATTTTGGGTTCTTCACGATCACAACTATAGACGATTCTAACCAAGAGACACATCACGAGCCAAGGCATTATTTATTAAATAATATTTTCAAAGGAGTTTGGGATATCAGTTACACAGTGAGTTCCACCACTCGACACGCAATGCCTTCAGAATTCGGCGGAAAATGAGGAACGGAATGCCTTAACACTAGGTTCCCTCTGCCTATTCTGCTCTGCTACATGCAGGATACTACGTGAAGCTGAAAAAGTAAGACTACTTACTAAGCCCTTTTTGGTCGCATTTAGTGGAACACGCGTGCTTATAAAAATACTGAAATAGGATATCCTTAGTTGAATGAAGTCGTAAAGCTTAAGGAAAGTGCGATGGGGTATATAAAATTTATAACACAGTATAGTGACTTATTTTTAGTGCCTCGGCAGAAGTAATATAAAATATTCTTTATATTTGTGTTATTGGTATTAGATAATATGAGACTGTGACAAAAAATATAAACCAGTCAAATGCGAGTTGGACCCGCATACCGAGGGTCCCGTACCAATTTCAGGATTGTTTGTAAATGGGAAGTATAATTTATAAATATTAATAAACTCTGTTTTATTATTATAGTATGTTATTAATGCTATCGAATCGCAACTGAACAATATCTATTTGAGTGCAGTCTCTAATTGAAGGAATGTTTGTATAGAAATGACTAAATCATTTTAGCTGGTTTAACAAAAAAAGACAGGCGGCGTTGAGTTAGGAAGAAATTTATGTTGTATCCCCACTTTCCTCCCAATTCTTGGGACATTACGTGTTGTGTGGCAGAACTCAACGCCGCGCTTTGCCTCGTTACCAGAGCGAGTAAATGAAAAATTGAATATGTCATCCTCCCGAGTAGGAAACCAACCCACAACCGTTGCGTTCACAGTCGTATACTTGTGCCTCTGTAAATGACTCGTATTACATTTTCGAAAAAAGTAATCTAGAAATCAAGAGTGCATTGTTTTCGCACCAGTTTTCTATGGAAAAGTATATTATTATACTTTAATAACATAAAAAGCTGAGCATACATAGTATTACTATATAAAATATTATCAAGGCAACGCTATGTTTAAATGTTTAAACTGCTTGCTGAGGTAAATTACAGAGGAAATTTGATCCTGTCTCCTCCCATAGGAATACCTCTACAATGGATCACTTTGCTTTCCCAAAGGCATTACACCTGGATGTATATATTGTGAATTTTTTTTCTGAATGTTAAAGAATTCATTTACTTTATAAGTCAAAGAGGTTATAGGTTTGTTATTACTTTAAGAAGTAATTATTTAGACATATAATTTCTATAAAACAACATATTTTGTGGAGAACTTAAAAAAAAGTCTATAATAAATTCGGTAATTTTTCAACAGTAAAAAAGTTCATAGAAACTCAAATTTCGTGAAACGTTTCAATTACTAGTATGTAGTTTGTAAGCGAAAAAAAAGAAACAATAGTATTTTCATTTCATTTATTTCGTATGTAACGAAATAACTAAAATGAAAATACCTACTTACGCGTTAAATTATTTATCAATTTCATATTTTTTTTACTCTTTAGAATTTTAAGAGTTCCGTACTTCAAAAAGTAAAATCGGAAGCCTTTGTTGAGAATCACTTTATTTTCCGTCTGTTCGTCTACCAAGACCATCTCGAGATCGCGAGGAGGAGGAAAATTTAATTTTATCTCCTATGATCTATCAAAAATAGCAAATACGTCATTGTTGCCTCAAATTGGTGATATGCATATCTACTCACATATGTATTGTATACACCTAATCTCACATAAAATCCATATTACTATTGTTAGTTAAACCAATTGTTCGCTCTTAGACTATCACGCTCCACTAAATTACAATTGCAATCTTGACGCGTGAATGAGCCCAGATTATTTTGTTATACGAATTTTCTAGAAGGTTATTTGCATATACAATGAGGTATTGCTTTGAAATATATGTTCTTGTTTACTGAGCTTTAGGAGATTGTAGTGATAAATTATTCGGTCTTTTATATAAAAAAAATAATACTAAGTTTCACAAACGTTGAGGTTCTATATTCGACAGCTATATTGTTTATGTATGTCTCTCGATTTTGTAATTTGTGAGAAAAAAATCTTGTTTTCCTTAATTACAGAATTACAGAGGTGTAGCGGTAGGGTGGCTGACTAACCACGTGAATATGTGATAGAAACTCTTTATATTTTTTTTTATTATAGAGGTTGGTCACCGCGTAGGGGCTTTGGGGTGCGACTGCAAAGGAGGCGGTCGTGGAATCCGTTCCCACTCGGGGGCGTGAAATCTATATATAATAAGACAGTAAAAATATTTTGTCTGTACATTTAGTAATTTTGACTGAAATGGATAGAGGGGCACCTAAAAAGAATAATAGAAAGCAAAAATATTTTTTTCGAATTTCTTGTCTGTCTGTCTGTCTGTCGATATGTATGGTCACATTTTTCTCTAAAAGTACTGAACCGATTTACTTGAAAATTTCACCAATTGATTTGTTTTAACTCAACTAACCTACTAAAGTACACGTTAGTTCATCAAAATCGGTTCATTAAAAAAAAGTTATCGTCATTTGAATAACCTCAAGGCATTAGTTTGCCTGCGAATATTATATAGCAATCGCGCAGGTAAGATTCTTGGCCAAAGAATGACATTCTAAACGTCTTGGTTATATGACTGTTGATAAAAATATTTTTGAAGCACTATTATACAATATTTTATACAATAAAGTAAACAAAATTATACAATAAAGTAAACAAAATTGAATTGTATTTATATTGGAGATTACCTTTATAAATCATAACAGTTAAGTTTAAGTCGTAATTAATTCAACACAGAGATAAAGAACGATTTGATCTTCAATGAAATATCAAGTACATACATAGATTTTTTGGTTCATTCGTTTGTTTTAAATAAATCTATATAAAAATATCTAAAATATCCTATCTACGTGTACACTGTAATAACTACATATTTACCAATTGTACATTTATCTAATAATATATGTAACTAAAACTTTAAAAACTGTACAGGACTTAATATGCAATCATGACAGTTATTTTACAAAGAATATTATGAATCCTTATCTAAATCAATAATTTAACATTTAAGGCTGTTTCTGAAGCAAAAAAGAACGTAATGTTACAAAAATATATACGTATAATAAGTAATTAGCTTTATGTGTAAAGCAATCAAAATTTCTTATAGAAATTACGATAATAACATTAGAAGTCATTATAGTAGCCAATCAATTCAAAAAAAATAACATTAGAAGTCATTATAGTAGCCAATCAATTCTGTTTATTAAATCAATAATCATGTAGTTTCAGCGGGCGAAGCCGCGAGCGGGCTGCTAGTGTTTAATATTTTCATTTCTTCGCTATGGTGACGAAGCAAATCGCGACGTTGAGTTCCGCCAATCAACAAGTATGTATATAAATATGACAGTTAATTTCATCCGTTTACTTAAATATACAGTAAAATTATAGCTTAAGATGATTTCTTATAATGAGAAAAGACTTCTACAAAAAAATAATATGTTAAGTAAATTTGTGCCGGTCAAACAAGAAAACCTTCTGTGAAATGAAAATGTGGAATTATAATCAGAAGTATTAAGGCTTATTAAGTAGAGGTTAGCCAAGCGTGTGACTGTAAGCGTAAGCACTACAGGTTGTAGATTCGATTCCTAATCAAGAAAAGAGATTAAATATTTCAAATTTTCACTCTGTATATTGTGTGACTAAAGCTAATAGTTCTTCATAGTCCCTAGACTTCACTTCGTCGGCACAAAATCAATTTTATGCAAATTTTATTGTCATCATATATTCACAACGCTTCTTGTGTCCTTGGTAGTGCACTTGACATATTTGATTATAAATTTAAAATGTTTCAGTATATTTGTGAATCTGGACCAATCATGTTAGTCTATTTTCCTAAAATATATCATCTATTTGTTTTGTATGAAAACTACATTTCTGAGGACTATATGCTATAGAGTATAGTAGTTCTTATCAACTCCCCGCTACATCCCGCAACCAACAGTATAGGTAGACGGAACCTAGTGTTAAGAAACTCCGTTTTCCATTTTCCGCCGAATTCTGAAGGCATTGAAGAGTGGGCAGTGGCGGAAGTCAATGCCGTACTTTGCCTCGACACAAGAGCGAAAAAACGCAAATAGAAATTTAAATAAATATTTTAAATATTCCTCGAGTGGAGATCGAACCCACAACCAGTCACACACTTGTGCCGCTGCTCCACGACAGGCCGCAATGCAATGCTTAGTTAACCTTGAATAAAAAATTAACAATTCTATAACCGAATTACTATGACCACGTGCGCTGCAGAAATAGTTAAATGTATGTTAGTGCATTGTACTACAAAAACATTCAATACAATTAGTTCTAAAAGTAACAAAGGAATCAATGATGATATAATAATATTGGAGATAGTATGATTTTTTACAACCTGCTATCATTTTGGTAAATTTAATTAAGGAGAAAAAATGTGTTCAAATTGGTTTTATTTTTAATTACATTTTTATGAATAAATACATGAAGCGTGGAAGACAAATGTATGTAATCTCTATATATAATAAGACAGTAAAAATATTTTGTCTGTACATTTAGTAATTTTGACTGAAATGGATAGAGGGGCACCTAAAAAGAATAATAGAAAGCAAAAATATATATTTCGAATTTCTGTCTGTCTGTCTGTCTGTCTGTCGACATATTTCTGTCCGCATTTTTCTCTGAAAGTACTGAACCGATTTACTTGAAAATTTCACCAATTGCTTTGTTTTAACTCAACTTGAGTACTAAAGTTTAGTTCATCNTAAGAGACAGTTATAGTTGTCAATCAATTCTGCTTATTAAATCAATAATCATGTATTTTAAGCGGGCGAAGCCATGGGCGAGCCGCTAGTGTAAATTATAATATGTTATTTTTGTTCATCCTGCAATAAGTTTAGGTGATACCTACCAAAATAGATACCTATTTATTCAATAGACCTACGTTTCCAACTATTTCCGAGTCTCAGACATAAAACGTATTCGGAAATTCGATCAATCCAAGCTAATCCAAGTGGGAACCGGAAACTACCTATAGGCTGTGCTCACTCCCCATCAAGTAATCAAGGCTCCTGACCATCGGTTAATGTTGTGGCTTATTACCCTAGATTTTGAATTTAGATTTATTTAAAAAAACGTTGTGTCAATAAAATATTTTCCTATTGCTTGCTTTGAATGTCACTTAGCACGACATGTCGAAAAATTTCTGATAGATACCCCTGCCAACTCTGCTATGCGTGAAAATGCGTGAAGCTGCTTGTTAAATATATAAAATGTGTCTTCTGTGTCAAATAAGAAACTAATAATCCTAAATCTACTTCTAGTTATAAGATCGAATTTATTTCAAACGAAAATGTTTTCTTATTTTTTTAAGCACTTTAGTAATTTCTGTAATATTACTTTCTGTTTAGATGAAATGTACCAGATTGTGTTGTAGTCATATTAGACTAAAAAAAACAACAACATTAAAACAATATTTGTTTTAATTATTTTAATATTTAGAGTATTTTTTACATTCCCAAATGTACCAAAAAAATATCTAAAGCTTAAGATCTAGTAGAATGTTGTACAGTAAAGTGAATATGAGAAATCGCTTAAAGTGATAATACCTCCATCGCACATTTATCTGATTTGTACATTAATGGAGACAAAGCAAAAAAATTTGAAAGCATTGTCAAATTAGTTATTAAAAACACAATGTACAACATGCACATTGTGTTGATTAAAAATTGACTTGACTCAAAATAAGAAAAAAATCGCAATATATATATATATATATATATATATATATATATATATATATATATATTATACAAACAATAATTCTAATAATTCTATTCTAACCCTAAGGGCAGAACAATCACGGACAATACGAACGAACCCAACAAAACAAAGGTTGGTATTAAAATAAATAGCGACGGAACGGAACGGAAGGACGAAAAAATATTTTTGCTCCAACAATAACGCTAACACTCGACTTAGGAGGATTACTCCTTGTCAGGATAAACAATTTAATTAAAAAAGCACATAGCCTCTATAATAACCCTTCCGTATAAAGTGGTTTTCGGTGACAATTATACAAAATACAATAATTTTCTTTTAATTTTAGCTCAAAATATTATACAGGAGAACTACCAAATCAGCTCTCTCCTTTGTTTAGCGTCATAGTTCCCCATTTTCCGCCTCATTCTGGAGGCAATGTGTGTTGAGTAACGGAACTCAACGCCGTACTTTGCCTCGTTACTACAGTGTAGAAATGATAATCTCTATCTCTTCTCTATATATAATAAAAGGATAGAAAAGTATTGTTCGTCAATCACGCAAAAACTACCAGACAGAAATTTATGTTTTTTTGCATGGTATTAGCCTAGGGACCCAAGGTACATTTTTTTTAGGTTTCATTACGAATTTCATTATAGTTTTCTTGAAAAAAAATAAAAACTGAAAAATGTAAAGTACTTAAAATACCGATAACTATTGTGTGAAATTCAATAATTTTTAGCATGGTAATAGTTCAAAGCCTAATGCAACTTATACAATTGGTTTTATCATGGAGTATAAAAAAATTTTACCAGAAAAAATAACATAATTATATTTTTTAATAAAAAAAATCGACTGCTTCAATTTCAACCGGATTTCATGCTCTGAACTTAACCAAACTTTCACCATACTACCCTTTATGTGTACCCTTTCTAATAAAAAAAGAATATACCATTGTCGGAAATGAACTAAATTAAAATAAAAGTACACGGGACGCACTAGCTTCCAAATAAAAAAAGAATCATCAAAATCGGTTCACATAGTCAAAAGTTCTGGAACAAGGAAAAAAAACAAACAAGGAAAAAAAATACAGTCGAATTGATGACCTCCTCTTTTAAGAAGTCGGTTAATAGAAATTTGACATAATTAAATTACGATTATTGTATTTAACCACAATTTAAAAGAAGAAAGTAAATTGAGGCCGTTCGTGGCACAGGGGCACAAAGTGTAAACTGGTTGTGTGTTCTATTCCCACTTAAGGAAATTAAATATTTATTTAAATTTATATTTCCATTTCACTGCTCTGGTGTCGAGGCAAAGTGTGGCGTTGAGTTTCAATACTCACCACGCAATGCCTACAGAATTCCGCGGAAAGTAGGGAACAGAGTGTCTTAACACTAGGTTCCCTCTGCTTACCTTGATGTGTGCGGGATACAGCGTGAAGTTGCAAAAAGAAGTACAATGAATAGTTGTTTGGTCTACCATAATTATTATTTTAAATACAGCGTGAAGCTGCAAAAAGAAGTACAATGAATAGTTGCTTAGTCTACCATAATTATTATTTTAAACGGTAACGTTGGTGACATTAACAAAAATAATAAAGTAGGTATATTTTTCGGGACTAGCTCAAATGGCGATATCTGCAATAAAAAGTACAGTAATACCCCGACTTACGCTACCCCGTTTTACGCGAATTCGGAGATACACGGTTTTTCATTTTGATTACCGCGCATCGGCTCTCTTGCTCTGCACACTCAGTGTTCAGTTTGCGACAGGCTTAAACATGTTCCGCGTGAAATTGTTTTACGTGCGCAGTGCGTTTTACTTATAATCTCTAATTATGTCGTCTAAAAGAACGAAAAATGAGTCATTTGAGCATAACAAGAAAAGAAAAACACTGTCTTTGGAGTGTAAACTAAATATAATTAAAGACTTTGAAGTAAAAATGAAAATTTGTGAATTGGAATAGAAGAAAAACTTAACTCGGCAGGCAACATTGTTAGAATATATGAAGCCTTCGACATCAAAATAACTCCGGTTTAGGTTACTTTATTCATAACAATGTAATTTTTTTTATTATCCTACACTTTATTAAACATTTTTCTTCTAAATTATGTTTTTTTTTAAACTCTGGTCCTGATTAAAGAAACTTTATATGCAAAGTTGAACCCCGACTTACGCGAATTCGACTTACGCCCANAACGGAGTGTCTTAATACTAGGTTTCCTCTGCCTAACCTGCTGTGTGCGGGATACAGCGTGAAGCTGATTAAAATAAAACAGATACTAAATATTTAAGGGCAGATTATCAAAATACAAACAAAAAAAGGATTTAAATCGGTTAAGCCGTTTCTGAGATTATCGTGAACAAACGCACAGACAAACAGACCAACTAATGCTATTACATCGTTAAATGTAACATCTTTCATGTACAGGCACCGATGAGTTAGGATTTTATTGTAAGTCTCGATAATTTGTGTTTTTATTTCAAACATTCAATTAAAGATTCTTATGGGAGGTACGAAAATGCGACCTAAAGTTTTAATAACTTTCTCACTAAAAATCTTCATTGCGTTGCAAACATACATTATAGGTATATCAAAACACGAACATAATTCAGTGTGTAATTAAATAATTCTGTGGTTTAAGCGGGCGAAGCCGCGAGCGGGTCGCTAGTATGTTATAAAAGTGAAAACCGATAATATTTTTACGTCGTAAACTATATATATTTATAAATGTAATAATTTAATAAAATAATAATATATTCTTAGATTAAAAAAAATGTTTTTATATTACTTCACGCTGCATTCACATGCATACATGCTGCAACCTAGTGTTAAGACACTCCGTTCCCCATTTTCACCATAATTTTGTTTTTCGAAATTTTGTAATTCGAAAATTCGAAAAGTTTTCTTTTATTTTTTGTGTTTGAACAAAGATTAGCTTAGTCAGGACTTAATTGGTAAGTTAACAGATGAAGATCAATAGCCAGTAGAATGCCATTGAGGAGGCCTATGTGGATTATAACTCTTTAGTTCATCAGATGGCGTAAAAAAATCCTTGTTATCTAAATATAAAAATAAGAGCAACGCATAAAGCCACCTTGTTATATAAAAATCAATAAATCTATAAATATGTTGATATCTATTTCTACTAGATCACTGACAGTAAAATACTTATTTAGAAAACGTATAAAAATTTGAACGCAGCGGGACTCGAACCCGCGCCTCCTGGAAACCGACCAGGCGCTCTGACCACTAAGCCATGCGTTCTCGCCAAGCTACGTCGAAATCTTTATACGCTTGTTACAACTTATTTATGTTGTTAGCATCTCTGTAGGGAGATTTTTACAAATTTCCGCTACCCAAAGATAAT
>JAAIXJ010001084.1:3804-22178 GCA_013403705.1 Heliconius hermathena
GGTTTCCTCTACCGTGTCTGCTGTGTGCGGGATACAGCGTGAAGCTGTTTTTTTTTTAATATTTAATTCCCCCGAATGGCAATCGAACTCACAGCCGTCGCGTCAACAGACACACGCTTGTGCCCCTGCGCCACGACGGCCTCCTTCCTACCTTTATATATATATATGTCACAGCGATCAAGTTGCAACACGATTCTTATTCAGTCTACGCTAAAACTTATTTCTTAGCGATCGTATAAAAGACTGCACGGACATTGTGCGGGCAGTTTTGGCTCTGGTGTGGCTCGGAGCACTACTCGTGCTCTGTCACTGACTAACCTCGACTATTCGGATAATTGATTATTTAGTTAATCAATTATTATCGTAATTATGAATGTGGTTAACACCTATTTGTAATTGCACTGAGCTGGAGCAGTGAAGGCGAGTGTTGTTATAACGGAAAGGGTACCCTGAAGCCTACACCTGTGGTCGCAAGTCCCAGGCACTGCTCCGAGCCTCATATCATTAAAAGAGTAAGATATCATTAATTATCTTGTCTTCAACAACTGATGTTTGTCCGACACGACTGTTCTACTGACTGACTACCTTCTTATTATTTATTATGCTTTGCTGAGTGTTTGTACATGTGTCATGTGTTCACATATGAGTAGAACCAAAGGCCAGGACATGGTCGAGGTTCTACTCGTTTATTATTTACGCCCACCGTCGACAATGGATGCAGTTTTTATTTCTATTATTATATTATAATACTGTTAATATTTTTTAANAACATATTGAGGCCGGTCGTGGCGCAGCGGCACGAGGTATGACTGCAAAACCGACTGGTTGTGGGTTCGATCCCCACTCGAGGAGATAAAATATTTACTTAAATTTATATTTCCATATCTTCGCTCTGGTGTCGAGGTTAAACGCGGCGTTGAGCCACTCAACACGCAATGCCTCCAGAATTCGGCAGAGAGTGGGGAACGGAGTGCCTTAACACTAGGTTCCCTCTGTCTACCCTGCTATGAGCGGGATACAGCGTGAAGCTGAAAAAAATATTATATTATCCCCTCAAATAGTCAAGTATTTTTTTTATAACAAAACAAAGGTAAATCTATGGTCTTTAGGTAAAATATTGAAAGTGAAAAAACAACTGTTTTTATCGCTCTTTTGAACTACTAAGTGTAGTTTGAATGATTTTTGTTTCAAAATTAAAAAAAAAATGTTATCTATGCGTTTATTAAACGTGTATATATGTAATCGAAAAGTGTCCTTGTTAGTAGTTCAAAATAACAATAAAAGAAATTTACAATTTTTTTTTTTCAATACTTTAACCTAGGGACTGTTGAAATATTCTTAATCATAAATTTCATGCAAATTTTAAAGTTTTGGATTCGAATCTCCGACATTTGCTGTAAATAGACAAAATTGTAAGAGATTTTTATTTAAAAACAAAACATTACATTATATAACGAATATCTATATTATACTGTAAAACGGGATCCATTGTGAAAATTAAAAGCTTTGTTAAAATGATATAAAAAAAATATGTAGGTCGCTTTTTTTTGAAAAGGAATGCTGTTGGTGTTTCAATTATTTTAGTGAAGTAATATTTTGTATGTACCAAATTTTATTGTTTTAATTTTGGACAATCTAAAAGCATATATATTTGTATATATAAGAAAATGAATATATAAAAGTGCAAGTAAGGACTGCAAACACGGCTGCTGTTGCCATGGGTTCGATGCCCATTCCAGGGATTTAATTATTTTTCTCTCTCTTGTAAAAAAGACATTCTACTACATACCATGCTTTAAATTCGAGAGGAAAGTGATGGATGATGTGTCTTAACACTCGATTCCCTCTGCCTATCCTACAATGAGAAAAAGTCAAAGTCAATTTTACCTTAATTTTTTTACCTTTACTGTATACTTTGAAACTTTTAATTTTCCTTAAGAGTAGGAGCTCCTAAGAATATAATAATTAATTTCATTTAGCTCTAGAATTTTGTAAATAATAATTGTTTTATTAACAATTAACAATTAATAATAAAATTGTAATGGAATTTGGTTCTTATATTATTTAGATAATAGAATAGTTTTATAGAATATAATAATATTGATGAGACTACGAAAAATTNAACGCTCGTTTGCCTTGTCCTTTTCCATAAAAAAAAAACCTCCAAGATAAGGGGCTCATAGTAAGAAGTTTCTAATCTGTCCGTATTTATCTACTCTACGCGGGAAAAAGCGTGAAGCTGCTTTTTTTAAACATATAATAATGAAAGTATATATGCGCCAAAAATTCATAAGCCGAAGGCTTAGGCCGATCTTTCCTGTCTGTCCCTTATTGTTCTGATCTTATTCGAACCGTAACAACGCGTCATGTTTTTTCGTGAAAAGCCAGTAGTAGCACAGGGGTACAGACGCGTACTGTAAACACGATAGGTTGTGGGTTCGATTCGGACAATAGGAAATAAAATATTTCATATTTAATTTATTATTTAAAATATTTATTTTATTTAAAATATTTCATTTCTAAAACATGAAATACTTTATTTCCTAGCTCTGGTAACGAGACAAACGACACAAAATGCGTGTCATAATGAAAACAGAGTGTCATAACAGTAGGCTCCAGTTCCCTCTGCCTACCGTGCTAAATGCGGGATACAACGTGAAGCTAAAAAATAAAACAAAATTATATTTTAATGAAAAACAACATACGCACAACACAACAACAACTTTAATTCGTTTCACATACCCATTGTCGTTAAAAAGCAAAAAGGTATTAACATTACCCACCGTCCCTCCTTACCTGTAGCTCCTCGTTACCTGTAATCTTTATCAATAACAATAACGATATTTTGAAAGGTAACATCAAAGCGTCCTTCGAGTAATCGCGCCGTTGATCCAATATAGATGCAAATTTACAGAAATTGTATTCCGGAAGGCACTTCGCACTGTGTAGTGGGAGACAACAGAATTGAGAAATCTTTGGTGAAATGATATTTTACTAGTGTTTTTGCTCTCGGGTTCGCCTGCATGATATCTTCAATTAAATGTTGAATATACTAATATTTTATACTTATATATGTATAAAATATTAGTAAATCGTAAACTCAGAGGGAATCTAGAGTTAAAACACTCCGTTTCCCACTATCCGCCGAATTCTGGAGGCATTGCGTGTTGAGTGGCGGAACTCAACGCCACGCTTCGCCTCGACACCAGAGCGAAAAAATGGAAATATAAATTTAAATAAATATTTCATTTATAATATTTTTTTTCCTATTAAACTACCCTGTCTCCTTACAAAGCCATATTAGAGTTATGTTGCATAGTTTTATTTTTTAAAGAAAATAGAATGTTTATCTTAATTATCCACATGTAAATATGAAAAGTATAGTATCATTCAAATAATTTAAACATGTTTAGTACTATTTGCCTGTAGCTATACGTGACGGTTATAGGTTTGATCACCGCTCGGGGATATGATTATATTTAAATTACTTTCATTTCACTCGCCCTCGTACACAAAACTCAGTGTCTTATAGTAGGTTTTCTCTGCCTACCATACCATGCAGGAAACAGCATTAAAGAAAAACCCTTTAACGGTGTAGTGTATGGACCCACAGACACTACATACACTTAAAGAATATGGAGAACACTATCACTGGCTCACCACTACACCAGATCAGCAGCAACGCGGGAGCACATCCTACTTGTACCGCGTCAGTGAAAACACTCCCCCCCTCTACTGGTGTACATGAGACAATGCTACATATCTATTTATTAGATACAAACACTACAGACGGTTTCCAAAGAGGCGCGGGTTCAAATCCCATTACGTTAAAATTTTTATACGTTTTCTTAATAAGAGAAACCCTAGTGAGAAGTACCTACTAAAAATCACCTTCACGCTATATTCCGCATATAACATGGTAGGCAGAGGAAACCTAGTATTAAGATCCGTCAACCTCGAGTGTGGATCGAACCCACAATCAGTCGCTTTTATAGTCACATTTTGCGTCCCTGGGCCATGACTGGCCTCTAGCACTACCACGTTTCTTCATTTTGCTATTTCCATTTCCACACTTAATGCCGCATTTATCAGGACGGACAGATAACATCTCGAATTGAGACTCCGTCTATTGTGTCAGGTGGCGAAACTCAACGCCGCACTCTGTCTCACCAGATACAACGTGCAATATTTTGTTTTTTACATATTTTTTTACTTTTCGCTGTATCCCACATATAGCAAGGCAGAGGGAACCTTGGTATCCAATGTTAAGACACTTCGTTCCCATTAAGATATTTTCGTTCGCCACTTTCCGCCGAATTTTTAAGCGGCGGAACCGAAATCTGTGCTTTGCCTCGTTTCTATAGTGAGAAAGGCAAATAGTAAATATTTACTTCCCTCGAGTGGAAATCGAACCCACAACGGTCACGTTTACAGCCACACGCTTGAGACCACGACAACCTCAGCAGCTGGTTTTATCTCTTTATTACGCCAAGTATTTGGAAAAAGACTAAAATTATACGTAATACTTTACTCACAGTACGTAACTATTATATTAAAAAAAATCAAAGCATTTTCTCTTGATTCAAGTTTGGCGAGATTCTGAAACAGCGGTGAACGAAATTTGAAATTTATGTTAATATAGTTGTTCGAGTAAATGTGGAATTCGTGATTTAAAGTACGGGATAAGTTTTTTCTTAAAAGATATTCTCACATTTCAAAATATAAGAATGAGATGAACATATTTTATTCACAGCAGTCACACTTTGTGCCCCTGCGCCACGACTGACCTCGATTTTTTTTTAATATATTTTATTCTCGTTTAAATATTTTATAAAGAGAGAAATTCTTTGGTAATCATGATTAAAAGTGATAACTAAAACTATAATGAGGAAATTGTGACAAGCTTGGTCGGGGGTTCGATTCTCTTAGAGCCGATATAAAGAAGTGGCCGAAGTGACTATGTGGCTGAAACAGTGAGTACAGTGAATTATCCTCGACAAAAAGGCTTCAACTCAAAAGAAATTCTAGTCATTTTGACCAGTATAACTTTTTTTGAGAGCAGAGCTTTCAAGTAAACTCTTCAGTTTTATGTTCGAGCGAGAGTGAGCTAGAAAATATTTTAAATATAATCATTTCCGAATTCTGGAGACATTACGTGTTGAGTGGCAGAACTCAACGCCGCCGAATATTTTTTTATTTATGCATATAATAAAATTTTAGCTCAACGTTGTTTGTACGTGGAAAATATATAATCAGGTTAAGGGCAACATATTGTATTAAACGATAATAAATACTTTTCATTTGTATTTGAATTTTATCTTATTATAAAAATCTCATCTTGTATAGGCAGCTGTTTAAGTCATATTTACAAAATTATTTTTTCTGTGATTTTACAAAAATATTATATATACAAATAACAACATATAAAGGTTTATACCTACATATTGAGGCCAGTCGTGGCGCAGGGGCACAAAGTGTAACTGTACAATGGACTGGTTGTGGGTTCGATCCTCATTAGAGGAAATTAAATATTTATTTACATATATATTTTTATTTCTTGTGTCGAGGCAAAGCGCGGCGTTGAGTTCCGCCACTCAGCACGCTTTGCCTCCAGAACTCGGCGGAAAGTGGGGAACGCAGTGTCTTAACACTAGGCTCCCTCTGCCTACCCTGCAGTGTGCGGGATATAGCGTGAAGCATTTATTTATTTTATTTTTGTTATTTCATTGTCATCAGAGCTGAAGTCGAAATCCAAATTTCAGCTCAAGCGGACACTGAGTATAGAGTCAAATTGAGCTTACAATGTTTCACATAACAAGTTAAATAGAACCACGTAAAAAGTGTGGTGGGTGACGGTCACAAAATGTTTAGTTTATTACTTTGAAATTCGCCAGAAGTTCCTTCACGGCTAGTTCAGTTAGTTCTTTATAAAAGTTCTTTATAATTCCGCTTTAAAGTTGTTCGTTTCTTGTTCGCTTTTACTTACTTGTATGTAGCGTGCGTTTCATTCTTATTTGCTAAGAATCTATTCTACGATTTATTTGAGTCCAGTCGTAGCGGGGCTCAAAGTATGATTGTAAAGGCGACAGGTTATGGGATCGATACCCACTCGAGGAAGGCAAATATTTAATACTTTAATTTTCTCGTTCTGGCAAAGAGGCAAAGAGCGGCGTTAGGTTTCGTAAGTAAGGAATGGAAGTACAATAATGGTGATGGAGTGTCTTAATACTAAGTTTCCAGGTTCTCTCTGCCTCCACTGCTATGTGCGGGATACAGCGTGAATATGAAATATTTAAGAACTGAAAATATTAAATATTAGATATTATATATATTAGTTGGTCAGTATTACTGACATTAAGTTCCTCCTCCTAATTGATCACGTAACATTATTTCGACTTTTTGTTTATTTATACGCGGAGAGAATCTAGTGTCAAAACACTATTATCCGCTTTTCGTCCACATTCAGACGTTGCCTTTTCAATATTTTCAATAGCGAAATACAAGACCACGTTTTTTGGTATGAAAGCGGTAATTAAAACTCAATTTAAAAATCTATTTCAATTCATTTGAATGGACCAATTTGAAGAGAAATTAAAAAAAAGATGTTTTTGAACATTTGATCTTCTATTCAGCAGATTCTTTGTTCGTAATAACTTTTACATTTTACTATATTCTATTTAATAAGTCAAAACGCAGTGTTGATTTTTCACGCTTTTTCCGTAAATGTGAGAGGTGAAAAATAAAGTGTAATTATATTCTCTTTGACTATCTTAGCAATATGAAATACAGCAAGAAAATGGATAAAAATAGAATATCGTTTTTGTATTAAAAGTAACATTACGTTTCAAGTGTTTTTTCCTTGTTGCCTTTATATATACTAGCGGTTCTCATGCGGCTTCGCCTGCTTGAGCTATATGAATATTTATTTAAATATAGGTATTTAAGGATTAATGATTAATTACTTTAGTATAACTGAAACTAAAAACACATTTACTGTGAGTGTATATATATATATATATATATATATACACACGCACAGTAAATGTGTTTTTTCGAGCTTAAGTCGATCCCACGGGAATATCAGAATAAAAAGTACTTGTAAAAATATGTTGCTCCCTAATATCCTCTATCTTTCTGCGCCGGTCTCATAAAAAAATAACCGTTTCGGAGATTCACCCGGACAAGAAATAGAAAGACAGACAAAAAATGTTAAATTGTTAATTTGCATTTCAATATTGTCTAAATAACTATAGGCACTTTAAACATAGTTATGTAGAAATCACAGATAGATATTTCAATTGTATTTATATGTATCGTTACATACAAAGATGAACCCCTAAGATAAGATAAGATAGAAAATATTTTGATATGAACGCCTGCAAACATTTGCATATATACAGGCAACAATCAATTTTTTTTTAAATTTATATATAGTATTTATACGTAACTAAACAACGAACGATTGCTCACACCGTCGCCCGCGGATTCAACAACGCATTCGTGTTTTTATAATATTTGTGTACTAGAGACTCAAACGCGGCTTAAACTTATTTTAATATTAAAGTTAATGGATAATATTTATTTCTTTATATACAAAAAATATCCTATATCCTTTTTAATACCTCTAAAAATGTATATACAAAGTTTCGTGACAATCGGTTGAGTAGTTTTAGTGTGAAGCCGTAACAAACAAACTTACATCCACATATACAACATAAGTACCACTTTCTATTGCTGTGACAGAATTTTGTCACGTTTTTTAATATATATGAACACGCTGTCACAAAGCTATAGCGTGACGCGTGAAACTACCTATCTCCCATTAATTTCACCGACATCTGTTTCTGTTCGCCTTTGACAGGCTACAGCCGAATTAGTTATAATTTATATTCGACTAATGAGATATCGATATTTGTAATATGAAATTAATTGACCGCATACCGTATATATTATATATTAGTAGAATGAATCGCCTTTTGAGCTAAATTGAAATGTTGTACATAGCAGGGCAGGCAGAGAGGGAACCAGGTTACTTGATAAGCCACTACGTTCCCATAAAAATACTTCCGTCGAATTCTCGAGGGATTTCATGTTGACTAGGTTCCCTCTGCCTATCCTGCAGTGTGCGGGATACAGCGTGAAGCTGATTTTTTATTTCATGTTGAGTGATGAAACACAATGCCACGTGTTTTACCAGAGCGAGGAAGTAAAAATATCAAATATTTCATTTCCTCAAGGAAAAATCGAACCCACACCCACCACCCACCGTTTACCGTCACTCGCTTATTCCTCTGCGCCACCTCCACCACTTCCCCCATGGTTTCCTTTGCCTACTCTGCTATGTGCAGGATACAGCGTGAAGCTGTAAAAAAGTAAGTAAATAAAATTGCATAAGGTGACTTTTAATTGTTGAACACTAAAATTATAAAGGAAAAGAATGAAAAATAAAACTGAAGAAGCAAAATTGCTTTATAGCAGAAAGAAATAGACGAATGGTTGTACGAACTTGGATACAATGAGACAGAATACTATGATTGTACCGTAAAAATAAAGTAAATAACATGCATTTTTTTTGCTTCACGCTGTATCCCGCACGTAACAGGATAGGCAGAGGGAGCTCAGTGGTAAGGACAGGGAAAAATTTGACAATATAAAATACTTCATAGATTAAGCTTTTGCACTTTTGTATCGTCAATTAACATGAGAACGTCAGTTAGTATTGTCCGTTTTGTTGAAAATTGGAAGATATTATAATACAACAAAAATAGACTTTCTAACGATTTTTGAACTTTTATTTAATTTCTTCTTTGCTTATATTAAAATATATAGGTATTTTATATTTACTTGTAATGCATAATATACTTTACACTTGGGGCCAGTACAATTGTAAATGCGATAAGCTGTGGGTTCGATTCCCATTCGAAGTAATTAAATATTTAATGGTAACGCGGCAAAGCGCGGTGGTTAGTTACGCCACTCAACACTCTAGAATTCGGCAGATGGGTAACGGAAATGTCTTAATGGGAACGGATTGTGTTAACTCGTGTGTGGTTCGCAGGTTCCCTCTCCCTCCCCTACTATCTGCGAGAAACAAAAAAAAATATCACACTTATTCCCAAATTAATAATTTCAAAATAAGATGACAATAATATTTATCGTCGTCGCGTAGCGGCACAACAGTTGTGGGTTCGATTCCCACTCGGAAAAATGAATGATTCTTATTTCCCCGCTCTGATAACAAGACAAAGCGATATGTTTAATTTTAATTGGTTATACAATATACAAAGTAAATCACAAAACATGGCCTCATGTTCGATCCCCTTGTTAAAAGTTACATGCATTTTAATAAGTAATACGAGAATTTCTTTTTCCATATAATCATATATGTCTTTTGTTTCGCACCTTTTAAACTTTTGCAATCAATAATTGTAAGTTCAAAAAACGGAATATAAAATCGCAACAAACAAAATAAGTAGAGATAGTTTCAATAATCTGAAATTAATAAAGAACTATGGTTTCGCCTGCAGTTTCCGTCAAAAGGAAAGTTTGTATTTATATTTAACATATTATAAATACAAATTTTCCTCTTCATTTTCTCCGTCTATTAGTAAAAGATCGTTTTGAAGTAATCATAGTAGCACATCGTCTTTTTTATGGTAAAATATAAAGCAAACGGGCGTACGGGTCGCTTGATGGTAAGTGATCACCGCCGCCCATTCGAAAAACATGTAATTTTCAAGAACGGAAATCGAACTCACAACCGTTAGTTTTACAGTCTCACTCTTGTGTCGCCGGATCACGACGGCCTCAAATAAAAAAAATACCGAAGAAAAGTCAAGAAATAATTAGATGTTATTAAAAAATATTCAATTAGAAGAATTTTTTGCGCTGTTCTGTTAACTCGGTGACATAATTACAGAAGACTACTCGTTGCTAGACCCCTACTATGGATGTGTAAACTATAACATGCTATATATTAATTCTTTACTGTTAATAGGATATTAGTAATAATAGTATATAAGAAACGGATTGTCTTATTCTACACTTACACTAAGTTTCTGCTGTGTACGGAATACAGCTTATAGTTGATATTTTCATATTATAGATAATACAAGAAGATAGAGAAGAAAAGATAAGAAGAGAATAGAGAAGTAGAGAAGATAAGAAGAGGCAGGTTTGGCACTAGATACATTTAAAATAAAGTTGGGAAATTAACACGATTAATAATAGCTCGGTTTTAATGAATTTATAATTTTTTTATAATATATTTTTAACAAAAAAAACCGACTTTAACCGGTTCACATAATGAGACCAAACTCTCGTCAAATTACCCTTGAACATTTTATCTTTGATCCTTGTATCCTTTCGAGTCAAAAGAGAATTTCAAGACTTATGTGATTTTTCATGGATACCATTGTCAGAAATGGACAATCAATATCGGTTCACACAGTCAAAAATTCTGAGGTTAACAAAAAAGTACAGTCAAATTGGTCAGAAGTCGGTTAAAAGTATATGAAAATATTTGAATTTATTGTATACACTTTAATGTACTAGGGAAAACACGCAATTTAAAGTAAACAACCCAAATTTAAATAGAATATTGACTTTAAAAACGAAAATGCAACTTAGTGCACAGCTTAAGATGATTATTAAAAAATAATCAGAGATACAGATCCTAATGCGATAGAACAATTTTTTTTATTTATTACATACTGGCCGAGTTCCTAAGGGGCACAAGCGTGTGATAGTAAGCGCGACAGATTGTGGGTTCGATTCCCACTCGAGTAAATGAAATATTTATTTACATTTATATTTCCATTTCTTCGCTCTGGTGTCGAGGTTAAGAGCGGCGTTGAGTTCTGCCACTCAACACGCAATGCCTCGCAATGCCAAGAATTCGGTAGAAAGTGGGGAACGGAGTGTCATAACACTAGGTTCCCTCTGCCTACCCTGCTGTGTGCGGGATACAGCGTGAAGCTGATTTATTTATTTTATTTTTTACTTATATTTTCATTTCTTCGCTCTGGCGTCGAGGCAAAGCGTGGCGTTGAGTTCAACTCGCAATACCTCCAGCACTCGGTGGAAAGTGGAGAACGGAGTGTCTTAACACTAGGCTCCCTCTGCCTACCCTGTTGTGTGCAGGATACAGCGTAAGCTGATTTATTCATTAATTTATAATAAATATTTATTATCTCATTTATTATCTATTATACGTTGATTAACTAAAAATGAAAATATTTAATATTTCATTTTTTCACTCGCAATGCCTTCCGAATTCGTCGGAAAGTGGAAAACAGAAGCATTGTATTAGTAGGCATAGAGTATTTACATTAGGTTTCCCTCTCCCCACCCAGCCTTGTGCGGGATACGAACGAGCGTGAAACCAGAGAATAATTACAAGCAATAAGTCAACGTAGTTTCGAAGATTATATACCTATTGCACAATAACTAGTACAAATGGAATCTGTATTCGATAATGCACAACAAAATATTTTAACATTTTTAAAATGTTAATCCACACTTAACACTATAACTATAATAATGTTAAAAGAAAAATACTTTTTAGAATACATATAAAAATTTGAACGTCCAACGGGACGTCCTTGAAAGATTTCCAATACGTTTTCTAAAAACTATACAACATAATCACAAAAAACATAAATCACTAAAGAATAACTGGTAAGGGATTCAGTTGCCCTTTTAAAATTAAGTTAAACACAGTTAAGGTTCTTTCTATCAGGTCATTAAAAGCTGCCTTTTGACTCGCAGCCAAGCTATTAACTTTGTACTGAAAAATTATTTCAATTAAAAATGAATGCGAGTCGTAATGGGGTCGACATCATAATATTACGTTAAAATTACTTTTATCTTGTGAGGTTTCATAATAAGTTTTATTAGCCAACAGAAAGTCTTCGTGAAGAAATGAATACTTTCTATCAGCTTTACGCTGTAGGGTAGGCAGAGGGAACCTAGAGTTAAGACACTCCGCCCCAACTTTTCCAGGTATGCAATACCAATGATGAGCACATTTTTACCAATTTTTTGTGTTCTGAAACGTCATTCAGAAGAGTGTCTAAAATCGAAAGCAGCACTTTAAATATTATTGAGTGAACATTGCACACAGATGACAGCTGTCTTCAATATGATTTCCATATGGATTGTTCAAAAATTTTTACTGCATACTGCAAAACAGAAAAACAAAAAATATTTAGACATATTACAGAACAATATGTCGGTTTTATCTCATAAGCGATCTTAAAAAAGTCAAGATATATTTAAGTATTCTCGTGTTTTAGCTTCACGCTGAGAAAAGGTTTCCGTTTCCCACTGCCCCTGCGCCACGACTGGCCTCAAACCTACTTAACTTACTTGACTTTATCTAAAATAAAAATTCAATACTAATTACTAAGTGTGCTCACTTCCTGTCTTATAATGTCGACGGCAACAAAGAGCTATCTACCAAATAACTCGTTTTGAATAGAGCATTTTTAAGATAATAATGTAATAACTTTTACAATAAAGAAGCTATCTTTTACAAACTTAGTATAGTTAATTATTATAAAATTATATATTATTTAGTAGATATAAATTTTCAATATGTTTATTGTTTCTCAAAATGTGGTGGATGTTTTTTTCT
Organism: Heliconius hermathena; assembly: GCA_013403705.1. Classification (NCBI taxonomy): domain Eukaryota; kingdom Metazoa; phylum Arthropoda; class Insecta; order Lepidoptera; family Nymphalidae; genus Heliconius; species Heliconius hermathena. The sequence goes on from JAAIXJ010001084.1 coordinate 16,442, forward strand.
AGTTCGCTCGAAATAATAAAATGAGGCCATATATTCGTTTCTACTTGGTACACGGTACTTACTTATTCTTAAACAATTGTATATATAAAATGAATTATTACTGTTATATTTGATCATATATAACTAATTACATCGATACAAAACATGTAAATCTATTATATTATAATTGATTGCCTAAAATACTGCAGTTGTCTCAAAATACTTCGCCATTCTAAAAATTAAGCTTTCAACAAATGCAAATATATAAAAATTAATTTTAATAAATTTTGTGTACAGAGAGAAATCAAATCATTATATTTTGCTGTCGTTATTGGCAAAGTATTGGTGTACGCAGTTTTTAAAGCCTTCACATATTTTGTCTATTTCTCGTATTTGCATATAAACGACGAACCAATATTGGACCCGTAGTTAAACTATGGGTTATTTTTGTATACAGTGCAGATATCGCGTTGATCCTTCTTAAGATTAGGATTGTTTATTCCTATTTAAATGCGTCTCGATATTGTCTATGTGTGTTAACTTTATCCACAATATTATTTTCAGAAGTTCATTCGTGGTACATTTTGAACCAATAGGGTGATAAGATTTCACATGACCACAAACACCCTTAATAGCAGCTTGTTAAAACTTTCTTTATGTTGAAATGTATGCCTCTTTTATCGCCTTTCGCGCTCCTGTGGTTATATTATATTTATCTGTACCTTGAACTTTGAACACTTTTGAATTACCTGCTGACGTTTAAAGTATTTTAAATCATAGTTTTGCATACTTTTATAACATTACCTTCATCGGTTATTAATTTCGATTTGAATGAATGGAAGTGGTGATTCAGTTTTTTATATAATTTTCGTATATCTTTCTATAAATTGCCATTACTTCGTGTGATCACCTATTTCCCAAAAACAAGTTTTATTTGAACTTACAATTTTCGCAAGCCTATTTTAGTAATTTACCACGTTGCTCTTTACCTCCTCCAGAAAGGTGTGCTTTATCATGATTGACCAATCACTTTCTTTTCGTCTACTCAGTTATCTTACTTACATTTTCTCTTTTTTTAAGTTGTACCAATATCAAACTTACGACACGATGATGCGCCAACGTAGCGCTTGTATTTAGTGGGAATGTTGACAGTGCTCTAAATATTTTTAACATTTAAGTGTTATTCCACACTTAGGAAAGAAAAATATTTATTTAGAAAATGTACAAAAATTTTAACGGAGCAGGACTCGAACCCGCACCTCCTGGAAACCGATCAGGCGCTCTGACCACATAGCCATAAGTTCTGATCAAGCTACGTTGAAATTTTTGTATGCTTGTTACAACTTGTGCTCTAAGTGTTGAAGTATCTGATTCATAGTAGTAGATATTTGTTACTGAAGATTGAGATACCCATGAAACTGTAGTATTTAATAAACGAATTCGATCAAATGAACTTGACTTTACTAAAATATCCAGAAACCATATTTCCTAATAAATCATAGCTAGCGTTATTTGACTACATGAACTCATCGTCGATTAGTGGAAAATCTGGTGACCCCGCTGTAATAACAGGAAATAAACAAAATCATGAAAATCATCAAAAATCACGTTTGTTTTTTCAATAATCCATAAGAACGCTATATATATATATATATATATATATATATATATATATATATATATTAATAAAATAAAAACAGCTTCACGCACACTGCAGGGCAGGCAGAGGGAACCTAATGTTAAGACATTCCGTTCCCCACTTTCTGCCGAATTCTGGAGGCATTGCGTGGCAGCACTGAACGCCACGCTCATCCTCTACACCAGAGCGAAGAAATGGAAACATAAATTTAAGTTAATATTTCATCTCCTCGAGTAGGGATCGAATCGACAACCAGTCGGTTTTACAGTCACACTTTATGCCCCTGCGCCACGACTGGCCTCAACAGACAGGACTTAATAAAATACTTGCATACATTGTAATAAATGCACAAATATTTACATTATTCCTACTTCGGTAACATTAAAAGACAATATGATAAAACAATGCAAGTATATTGAGATAAATGATGATCGGCAAACTAGAAACAAACAAGTGCCAGATATCCTTTTACACTTCGCTAATAAATTTTAAACTTTTTTTTTCAGCTTTACACTGTATCCCGCACACAGCAGGGTAGGCAGGGGGAACCTAGTGTAAGACACTTCGTTCACCACATTCTGCCGAATTTTGTAGGCATTGCGTGTTAAGTGGCAGATCTCAACTCCGCGCTTTGGTTCGACACCAGAGCGAAGAAATGGAAATATAAATTTAAGTAAATATTTCATTTCCCCGAGTGGGGATCGAACCCACAACCAGTCGATTTTACAGTACCTTAAACTTTCCTTTTTCTATAAATAATATTTAATATTATAATTTGATATAATTTGACAGCAATACATTATATGTATTGCTGTCAGCTGGGTATTATATTAAAATTAAATAAGTAAGTGAAGATACCATCGTTGGTGTTCTTCATGTCGGTGTTTTCTATCAAAGTTGTGAGATCTTCACTTTTAAAAACATCACTTTGTTTCCGTTTTTTAGTTAAACTTAACAATATTTTTTTATTTGTTTTATTTTTTTATTTGTTAATAATTTTATTTGCTAAATGTTCTTTAAGACATAATTAATTAATCATGTCCGAAAAGGCACCCGCCCGTAATGACACGGTCACGTACATGATACCTTTGTTTATAACATGCGAACACAAGGACTATTGTACATATCGGTGTTAATAAATCAGCTTCACGCTGTATCCCACACACAGCAGGGTAGGCAGAGGGAACTCAGTGCTAAGATACACCGTTCCTCTACTTTCCGCGGAGTTTTGGAGGCATTATATGTTGAGTGGCGGAACTCAACGCCGCGCTTTGCCTCGACACCAGAGCGAAGAAATTAAAATATAAATGTAGGTAAATATTTTATCTCCTCAAATGGGGATCGAACCCACATCCAGTCGATTTTACAGTTACACTTAGTGTCCTTCGTCACGACTGGCTTCCGTGTTACTTAGGCGTTTCTTCAAAAATTGTGCATATGTCTGTATGTTCGTGAGAAAATCGGGATAAAAACAACATTTTTCGTAAATAAAGAAATCATAAAATAAAAAATTCTGAGTTGAAAATAAAATAAAACAATTTTGGCAAAAATGCAATTATCTCCTTCTTTTTTGCTACCGTCGATATAAGAAAGCCAATCCAAATCCAAGTAAAGTCTTACTAAAGTTAGTATGAAATTATGGTTGTGACGGCGAACGAGAAAAATTAGTTTATTATATTATAAATGGTTGGATCTCGAAAGTGACTACTTTACATGCGAAGCACGTCTCTATCTAATGGATTTCAGTTATCCGCTGCGAGCCATTTTTAAAACGCATACTTTTATGACGAGTGAAATTGATTTTTTTTTAAAGAACCCTATTACATTTAAATTACCTAGTTTTTTGATATTTGGTTGAAAAATTTATTTGATTTTTAAAATATATATGATTACTCTAATCGGATAGTCTCTACTTAAACGCGGCTTCACTCGCTTAAACTTATTTATATATTATAGTTATAGGATAATTCAATATGAATCGAAACCCACAACCTGTCACATCTGTAATCGTAATTCTTGTGCACCTGTGTCACAACTGCGCTCTTAAATATTTGAAATTAAAAAAATAAAACAACTATAAATATAGCTAGAACTATAAGAATAGAACTTTTTATGTTGATCAGTAAGTATCCCGCACACAGCAGGGTAGGCAGAGGGAACCTAGTGTTAAGACACTCCGTTCCCCACTTTCCACCGATTTCTGGAGCCATTGTGTGTTGCGTAGCGGACCTCAATGCCACGCTTTGCCTCTAAACCAGAGCGAAGATATAAAAATATAAATGTAATCAAATATTTAATTTACTCGAATGGGGATCGAACCCACAACCAGTCGATTTTACAGTCACACTTTGTGCCCCTGCGCCACGACAGGCCTCTGCAAAAAATCTAACTAATCTAATCTATCCCATAAAGGTAAAATTGAACGTATAATTTATTTTGCAAGCTTTCAATACATAAAGTAGCTTTTATTTTCAAGCGTGTTGCTTAATACTTTAAGAAAATACCACTCGTAGCTTAAACCACGAAATCCTGGCAATCCTGTTTACTGTGCATCAAGGATGTCACTTTAAAAAAGATAAACAATATTAAATCAAATTTAATACTATGAATATATTTAAATAAAATATATTATACAGATTATAATCTTTGGTTAAAACTTCACGTTGTATGCTAAACGCAAAAATGAGGAACGTGTTCCAGGTGTTCCATTCCGGCTGCACATCAGGATCAAAAAATCCCAGTAGATTACTATCAAAATTATTTACTAACTTTATAATTAAATCAAATCAACTAACATTTATTTAATTATTATTTCCAATAAAATTATTTATTTTTAATATGAAATAATTAAATGAATTATAAAAGATATTCCATGTAATCATATCAGAAACACATAAAAACACAAAGGGAGAAAGGAAGAGGAACAATAATTTGGAGAGTTAACGTCGTTGAAATTAAATAAGTGTTCGGACTGGTACAGTTTACTTAAACGTCTTCAGAAAATAAAAAAGTATTTATTTTTAAATTATTTTTTACCTTCAAACTAGCAGGGAAGGCAAAGGTAACCTAGTGTTAATATACTCCACGACCATTATGCTCAAATTTAATACGTTGTATGTCAAGGGGCAAAGTCAATACCATGCTTTGTCCTCCAAAATGTGGAATTTAAAATAATAAAATATAATTATTAGTCCGAAAACGGATTGAACCCCAACCATCGCGTTTACAGACAGACACCCATTGCGCCACGAAGACCTAATAAACTCAAATTTTAAATAAACATAGTTTGCACAACCCTAACATATATTGAAGTGCTACGACGTAGCACGTAACCGTAGCGTACGAACCGAACACACGTTCCACCTGTACGTGGTATAAATCTCAAATCATGCACCTAAGTTAAAATGTTTACATTTTTAAATTCAACTGAATTTTTACCTTTTAAATGGATCAAAAGTGACTTTGAATTTTATATAGATACTTAACTGTAGCTTCGTCCTCATAGTCGAATGGAAATAACTAACTTTTATTGAGCTTTTTTTAATATTTTATTTAACTTTTACTAACTTTTACTGGTCAAAAGTGTGTTTCGTTGCAATGCTACTCCTCCTAGACCGTTAAACCTACAGACGACGCGGTGATACCAGCGAAGTAGTCTGGTGATAATTGTAATTGATGTTTTTGAGTAAATGGTCAAAATGTACCTCATATATCATGTGCACAGATTGAATTTTGACTAACCTAAACCAGCGTGTGCGGACAAAGCAGAAAATTTTGCCAAATTTGGGCAGCACAGCTTAGCTCAGCTCCACCCGTCTTCACAGCATGTATATGACATGATATAGTCTAAATGTCCCGGGGTAACTGTGACTGTAGGTACAATAGATTTTTGAAATCATCCGCTTCTACTAATAAACGGGCTGCTTAACACAAAAAGATTTTTTCTATTTAAATCAGTAGTTTCTGAGATTAAGGCGTAATTAATCAAACAATTTTTTTAGTTTTATAATATTAGTATAAGAAAATCGTGTCGTATTTTTAAATGAGATCTTTGATTTTCACGATTCTTACATAATTATTTTAAACTAGCGACCCGCTCGCGGCTTCGCCCGCTTAAAC
>JAAIXJ010001070.1:0-21928 GCA_013403705.1 Heliconius hermathena
GATACCTTATTCTTAAGATTAATTAAACATTTTAGTACACAAAATTTAATTTTTTTTTTATGGAACGCCTCAAAACGTTAAGGGGCAGAACACCTACATGATAGAAAGAAATCTGCCAGAACGCCCTAGGTCGTGCGACGCCTGAAGACGTTCTGTCATTTGGTATGGTATTGGTAAGCGGACCTACGCAAGTACGCCTATGGACTTAGTATGGAAAAAACGTGTGTCAAAATGCCAAAATTTGTCATGCATTACAGCGCGCGAACGTGTTAATAACTAATTCAAATCTAAACGGGGAACGGAATGTCCTAACACTAGGTTCCCACTGCCTAACCTGCTGTGTGCGGAATACAACGTGAAACTGATAAAAATAACTAATTTTTATCTCCAGCTTCATGTCGTGAATACATCGAAAGATGATCTCATAAGAGTTGACCGCTGTGAAGGAAACAATTTCTTCATTATAATACTGGTATAGATTTTACAGTTAGTATACTCGTATATGTTCGCAGCTCTATTTCGATCAAAGAAATAAATAACTTGAGCTTGATATGTATTTTTTTTATTGTATGTAACATTTATTAAAAATATAAACTTAGGAACGAATTCAATTACAAGGAGGAGTCCAAATTCTGAATTTTATTTAACCACACCTTAGAAACACAATAATCTCCAAGTCAAAGACAGTTTTCCAATAATAAAAATAAAAATATTTGATATTTTAATTTTATCGGTCTGATAGCCAGGCAAAGCGCGGCGTTGAAGTCTAATTTGGGAACCTGATTTATATCAAACAATTATTTGTTTAAGTAATATTTGTTCACGCTGTAAGTGAGTCAGGATCTCTAACATTAATATTACTATTGACAATCTGGAGTTCTAAACTAATACGGAGTACAAATACCACAACGATGTGCTTTATGCATAATATATTGGTGTACACCATTAATTCTGTCAATATTTCGACATATAACAATAGTTTATGCGTGCTAAGGGAACGTATCATGGTCAGACGTAGACGATATATGCTCAATTCGTGCCACTGGCCTGAAATAAATTCCTATCTTACACAGCCAATAACTCGCTCCCATCGCGGGCTGATTGCGCGAATATGTCTGTGAGTATTCCGCTCCGTCAGATACTAATATACTATAAGTAACATTGTATCAAATGTTAGACTTTAAGTGGTTTCCGTAAAGTTTTTGACCTGAGGTAAAAAAAAATGTCAAAGTTGTAACAAAGATATTATCAAATTAAAATATAATCGTTGAATGGGTTCGATTCATAGTCGTAGAATCGAGTTGAGTTGAGTTTTATTTCGCGGTATTGAGTTCCGCGACTCAACACGTAATATCTTGAAAATTGGGTGGTGTTGGGGGAATGGAGTGTTTTTCCATTAGGTTTCCTTTTCAAACAAACAATACCTTATAAAGATGTGGAATCCCCGCACTAATTTGTCAGTGAATCTTTTTGCCCCTAAACAGAAATACAAACATTCTTAAGGAGAAACTCCACTAACTCAGATTTAAAAGGCAAACTTTTGTTTTCAACGAAGTTTCCAATGTGGAAATGCTTACCTCAATTAATTGGCCAATTAGACGTGATGCCTTGTTGAAAACGAATCCTTAAAGGTATTTAAAAAAAATTAAAATTAAATTAGCTTCACGCTGTATCCCGCACACAGCAGGGTAGGCACAGGGAACCTAGTGTTAAGACACTCCGTTCCCCACTTTCTGCCGAATTCTGGAGGCATTGCGTGTTGAGTGGCAGAACTCAACGCCGCGCTTAAAGGTATTTTCTGTTAAAAAATCTTTTTATGTATAGCAAGTTGATGTTAATTATTATTTAGCGCAAGGACACTAGAGTGCAACTGTTAAAGCGACGGTTGTGACACCAAATCGAGGAAATAAAAATATTGAATATTTCATTTCCTCGTCTAGGAATCGAACTCATAACCTGTCGCGTTTACAGTCACGCACTTGTGCCACTGCGCTAGATCATGGTCTCTTTGCCATTTTTTTTATTCCCGACGGCTAAGTAAGGGTTATGTTTTTCGCGCGTATCATGTATGTATGTATGAATGTAATATTCTTTATTACCTCATATTTCCAGAACCGCTGAACGGATTTAGATAATTATGGTATCTTTAGATTCGTCTTAACAGTCACCAGTGGGACACCACTGGAATAATGAAATAAAAAATTCTGTTTCGAATACCATAATATGGATATCAAATTCAATAGTTCAATACGAGGATATCAAAAGGATATATCATGATTATCATTACCATAATAAATCCTAACAAAAAAAGGGAAAAATAAAAAAAATATATTTATAAAAACAAAAACCCCGACTGCATAAAATTAAAAAGAAAATAAACAAGCCCTATAGATTATTAGGAGTAACAGTCGGGACCTATAAGTAATTCTTCAACCAATAAAATCTTTAGCAGGAACCCCGCATAATTTAAAGAGGTCCCGACTGTGTTAATCATCATAAACTATTTGGCTTGTTTATTTTCTCTTTAGTTTTATGCAGTCGGGGTTTTTGTTTTTATAAATATTTTTTTTTACAATATCTATAGTACTTGTCAGTTAACAGGAGCAAGTACTTATTTATACTCTAATTATCAAATAGACTTATGAACCAATTCTTATGAGAAGAGCTCGGAGCAGTCCGGGCACTTTTCCAAGTTCTTTGTAAAACAAGACTTCTCTTTAAAATGCTTTAATACTCAAGGCGAGTATAGACTGCTTGCTAATATCGCCGTCTGTACAACTTATACAATATTAGCGGCCGGCTAGCGGCTTCACCCGCTTGGATTATAAAATTGTTTATTTTCTTATTTCACTACTTCCAATTATAATTAGTGACATAACGTGAGAACTTATAATATAAATAAAGGAAAGAATCCAAAAAGAGAAAATTTTAAATTATTTCAAAGCAAAAAAAATCATTACAAACCTATATTTGTAGTTCGTAAACTTAAGTTCATCTACTTTTATAAATTGTATTTCGCGATTCCGATTTTTATTTTAAGTTTCACTACCATCAAATACAATTATGTCATTTTCATATAAAATGTACGTAAAACATCTTACGCGTACAGAATAACGAAACAAATAGAAAAACAAGACTGTAATTGCATATTATGGTATATATTATGTGTTGGAAACCAAAGACTTTAGCGTAAGTACTTGTTATCTGCTACTATTTATAAGTAAGTAAGTTCCTCTTGCGCCTTCAAGTTTATATTACCACAAGATATACAACTTTGAATAACTTAACAACTTTGAATTTACTGACGTAGCTGAAAGTTAAATTTTGATAAAACTTATTTATGTAAAACTGTCAAAAATATTTGTTGAGAAAATAGCAAAAAAAACTAGCTTCACGCTTTTCCCGCCGAAACAGAGGTCTTGACAGCGTCACCGGGCCGGGAGGGGCGAGAGTAGCTCGCCCCTGAAGAAAAAGTACGACCTTTGATGGATGCTCGTGAAATGTTAATGTGAATAGTGTATAAGGTGTTGTCTAGGTAGAGTCCACTAAGCTAGATAGAACCTAGTGTTAAGACTCTTCAGTTTCCACTTCCCGCCAGATTTTGAGGAATTGCTTGTAGAATGGTGGAACTAGCACCGCAGTTTGTCTACCAAAGCGGAGTAATGAAAATAATTTGAATATAATTATTCAACCGAGTGAGGAACGAGTCTCATAGTCCGATGATTGTATATTTAGGTATCAATTATAATATTCCTAACTATATATTTTAAAATTTGTTTTCGAAAAAACTTTATTGCTTTTGACCTGGACTGGTCTTGACAGCGTCACACTAATGAATTGTTATTATTTAATATTTTAATTTTTTCTGGTACCAAAATAAAGCGCGGCGGAAGGCTCCGCCGCTCAACACACAATACCTCAAGAATAAAGAAAATATTTTGAGTTTTATCTTAGTGAAATGGTCACTATCACAACATCGTATTTAATGTAAAGTGGGCAATAATGTCTCACTGCAAACACCTGTTTGTTTCCATATGAAGACAGACGGTGTGGTCCACAATGCACTTTACATTTGTATAAGCATTCATCATACTATTTATCTATGGTATTAATTTATATGTGTCAACAACACCTACGTATAACAATTGTATATATTTATATATATTTTTTTTATAACAGTAAAATAAAAAATTTTAACCAACTACTTTAAAAATATTTTTTAACTAACTACTTTGTATGATAAATCACATTATAATATATCTATTAGGGTAACTTGTAGTAAATCTATCAGACTGAGCTTGCACACCGTATTACTCAAACTCAGTTTCAATAACGTACACCTAAACAGCCACCGCATGATACAATTTCCTCAGCTTCGCGGTGTATTGGGAAGTAATAGAATTGCAATTTAGAACAAGGTTTAATTAAAGTTGGTATGAAGGCCACTTACGTCGTTACATGGGCTAGAGGTTATAAGTAAAATTGTATATTTGGTGACACTAAAGTGTTAGAGGAACCAAGAAATCATGAGATTAATCCTTAGACAGAGGCCAGTTTTTGTAATTATTTTATTCAATCTTGTTACATATTTTTTTATAGCTTCAGGCTGTATCCTGTATATGGCAGTGTAGGCAGAGGGAATTTAAACTAAGACACTCCGTTCCCCATTTTTCACCGACTTTTCGAGGCATTGCGTGTTGAGTGGAAGAATGAGTTCTGTCTCAATCAATCTTTAATATATTTTTCTATAAATAAAATTAAACTTAAAGTATAAATTAAATTTGCTGTAATATAACTACTTTAAGAAATCTGTAATAGATGATATTATTCTTAAAATAAAATTTAAAGAAATGTGATTATTTTTTTCCGGTATTTTAAAAATTGAAGATTATTTAAAAAAAAATGAAAATATGCGACTAAAATATATACCTATACATAAATTTGAAATAAAATTCTAAAATTAAAGGAAAAACATGTAACGCCAAGTTCTTTTGCCTATAATTTACACTCAACCGATATAATCGACGAGAAAAATGCTCAGTTTAGCTATTTGCAATCGGCGTAAACACATAAAATCGGCGTAGTCACATAATTTTGATAGATATTTATTTCGAGTATAAATGTAAAAAAGTTTTAATTCTCCATCACTTTTATGTTTTTGTCCCTGTAATAAATAAAATAAACAAAATTTGTGGCCAATCGTAACGCAGGGGCACCAGCGTGCGATTGTAAACGCGACAGGCTGTGGGTTCGATTCTCTCTCGAGGAAATGAAATATTTAACATTGTAAGATTTATATTTCACTTTTACAAAAATTGAATTTGTCGTATCTTTAGAGTAAATTACTTATGTATTGAATGTGACTATCGAGGAAGACGCTTAATTATTAGACCACGTGGGTAACGCCGCAGGAAATAACTAGTCAAATATAAAATACTTCCGCCGTATTATTACTCAAAGGAGAAGAAAGCAATTCAAAACCACGATAAAAGATACTCAGATAGTTTCGGTTTGACGATACGAAATTGAGAGCAAAGTGCACTTTGGGGGCACGAAATTGAGCACATAAGAATATTGAATTTCTATTGACATTGAAATTGGAATAAAATAGATCGTTTCTACGTATCTTTCCTAATAAAACATTTTCGTGTGCAAAATAACTGGAAATATAATACAAATTTAAGTTTTACGTCTTTGTAAATTTTGAACACTAAATATAAAAGTTTAAGTTTTGTTTTTGTAACAGTGTTTGTAACAGTGAGAACCTAGGAACGGAGTTTTAAGACATTCCGTTCCAACTAAATCGCTTTCGTTATCTACTTTCCGCCGAATTTTGGAGGCATTGTGTTGAATGTCAGAACTTAATGCCGCATTTTTGCCTTTTGCAAGAACGAGGAAATGAAAATATGAAATATTTTTTCTATATTTTTCAGCAATAATAATGAATAGAAAGACCAATTTTTTTTAAAACATGTAAGTAAGGTTTCCAGCATGATAAAAGATTGGTTCGACTGTAACAAGCCGATAGCACGTAATGTGAATGGAAAATAGTTGTATTCTCGAGATTGAACTGGACTATTGGAACGGAAGGCAGACTTCTTGGCGCCTGAAATATAAGCTCATATTGTATTAAGCTGCAAAATTGAATGGTAATGTTATTTTTGTAGTGTGCTCGCTTCTTTTGGAAATATTAGATACTTCTATGTTTTTCTTTTCTTTTGATTTTCGCCATATCCTAAACATAGCAGTGTAGGCAGAGGGAACCTAGCGTAAAGACAATCCGTTGCCCATTTTCCTCTAAATTGTAGAGGCATTGGGTGTTGAGTGGTGGAACTCAAAGACGCGATTTGTCTCAACATCAGAGTCACGAGTGGGAATTTAACCCACAACCTGTCACGTTACACTCACGCTTTGTGCCCCTGCGCCACGACTGGCCTCTCTCTTTTATATATAGTTTTCAATATTTTTGAAACTTAGAAAAATCTCCTTCTTCCAGTCCTTTTGCTCCACTGATTATTTACAAAACGTTATTCGTTACATCTGACGGGAACCACGGTTTTACCGAACAATCTTATTTATACAGATTTGAGCGCAATATCCGGCCGGTGCGCTACTGTCGCGAAAAAGGTACAAAGTGCACTTTGGGGACGGAAATGGTTTTTGAATTTATTTAACATTTTGCAAGCAAAATAAAAGTCTGATCTGGATGGTTCAACTTTATTTCCTCGAAGATGTCGTACAACAAATATTTGATTCGTTGGAAGGAAGAATCTTGTGATGTTAAACATAATGTCAAAGATCTTCGCTATTTTCTTTTGAATTTCTTGTGTTTTTTTATTTTGTGTATGGAAACCCACTGCTACTCATAAGCCTTCCCCAAAGGTATCGTAAATAGGTATCGTACTACACTTTGTGCATCCAGCGGCATCGTCTGTCTGTAATCATGATAGTGTCTTAAATTTAGGTTTCTAGGTTCCCTATACCTGCCCTGCTATGTGTGAAATGCAGCGTGAACTTTAAAATATCATATTTTAAAACGCTTAATACAAAGAAAAATATCCTAAAAAATATTTACAGTTGTAATTAAAAAACACAACAATAAATTTAACTTTGACATTTTAAAAATTTTCCCATAAAACCTGGGATTTGGGGCACATATGCATTTATGTATTTTATTTTGGTAAATGATAAATCGTTTGACGTACATACATACATATATCGTGTGTGAAATATTACCTTTTACATGATATCTAGATAGCGCGGCGTCACACTCTTGATTTAGAGGCAGTGATCCGCGCCGATATATGCTAATTTGACGAGGTTGAATCCGTTTGAATATGAGTTTCAGAAATTTTACTTGTGCAATGGTTTTTTTTATAAACCTACACTTAAATAAAAAAAATGCTTCGCGCGCTCTTTTATATAGCGGAATAGGCATATGTAATACAATGTTAAATAAATATATAAAATGATATTTATTCAGAAAATATTATATATATACATACGTTTGCACAAAGTTTCCGGTAAGTAGTCAGAAGTTGTGTTAGGAATATCTCGCAGACCCCAAATAGAACACCGTATTAACACTGGCAAAACGCCGCGCTATATATTATTGCTGGAGCAAGGAAATGAAAACTATTCATTCCCCTAAATGGAATTCGAACCCACAATTCTTTCCTTAGATATAAATTCATAATTGACGTTGCAAATATGGTGATGCGAAATCACTAATACACATTTTGATTAATACTCTTTTGATACAAAATTACTAAAATATTCATTAAAAATATCAATATTTCTATAACTTACATTTAAAAAATGTATAATTTATTTTCCAAAATATATTCTTTTCTAATGAAAATCTAAATATTTTATGAAATCAAAATCTTATTAGGCAGTGGCCAACTAATAGTATGACAATGTAGGACAAGTTTTAAAACTGAAAACGGCTTTTTGGTGGAGATAGCGAATAATAATATTTTTTTATGTTGGTTTACTTAAGTGTTCACGCTGTTTTTTTTTCACAGATAGCAGGGTAGCCAAAAGGAATCCTCAAACCCCCCACTAAAAGTAGAAGCACTCATATTTGAATATGTTTTTAAGAATAGTGTAAAAAATGTATATTTATTATTACCAGATTCTTTTATTTAGGGACTATTTAGGGACTATTTCAACATCAACATCATCAACTACAATGTCGGGCTTTTGCCTTAACATTAGATATTTGTACAAATTTGATCTTTTATGATAACTTATATAACGGAGTAGGCAAAGAGAACCAACTTTAAGTCACTGTAGATTGATATAAGAGGAAGATTTATAAGCGTAATATATGCATATGGATCGTTTACTAATCCAAGCTAAAATATGAAAAATAAAACGACAATAGCTTCAGTAATATAGACTAAGTTGGCAAAGTCGTGAACAATAAAGAGAAGAAAATATTATAGATTCTTTATGCATACGAGCTGACCAAGAGTATATTGGACAGTTCGTTGGTAGGCTCGAAATATTTGTTTACTTTAAAATTACCACTACTTTACTATCAAACACGAATAAACAAAAATAAAAAACAAACTGTAATCAAAACTATCTATCTTAATAGATGATATTCATTTTAATTTCTTTCTTACATCATCGTATTTATAAAATAAGCTGAACAAAAACAAACCAACCGCCGGACCAATACTCGAGGAAACAAATTAGCAAAGTTTGTTACTTCTTCCTTCTGAATAAATTCCGCATTTATTTTCGCTTCGAATACTTCTAATGAATACCTTCTACATTTCGTTGATCATTATTTAATTTCATAATGATTTTTATGCTAACTTTACGCCGTATCCCGTATTTTACAGCTCGGTCGACGGAACGCTCCTTTTTACAGGAACTGTCCATTTTTCTAGACATTGCGAGTTTGCAGAACTCAACGCCACACCTTGTCTTGTTACCCCAGCGGTGATAATAATAATAATTTCTATTTAAATGAAAATAATTTATTTCCACGAGACCAAATTGTATCCACAATATGTTTACAGTCAGTTATGTTATTTATTATGTATTCACTCATTTTGATATAGCTTCAACGATAATATAAGAATAGAAATGAAGTATAATGCTTAGGTTTTTGTTTATTTTTGTCTTCAAATAGTCATGGGAGATCATATATATTATAATATAGGCTATTGAAATATTATTAAACGTAACAATAAATATCACAAAGTGTTTTTTGCCAGACGTGAACTGACGGTACAAAGAAAAGACATTTAATTATCCAAACTGGAAAACGTTAATTTCAATGAAGATACTTGAATAAACTTCTAAATAACTGTCATTAAAGGAGTAAAACTTTTGTTCTTCAACAAAAGGAGCGCCGTTACTGAATTAATTGGTCAATAATAAAAAATAATAAGAGATATTCGCGATAGAGCCGATATAAAATACGACTCATTTAAATTAATTGAGTTAGGAATATGGAAAAATGGTGGAAATTACTGGTCGCAAGTAAATTATAACCAATTAAAAATTTAACTCTCGAACTTAAAGTTGATAGTATTAAATAATAATATCAGAATTACTATTAGGATAAAATCAGGATAGATGCCTTAATGCCAACATCCAACTTTCTTAAAATCCCATTTACAAAAACAAAATTGGGAATATGTTTTTAAATATATTCTATATGGACCTGCTATTCGTTTGAAAGATACTTTGTTATCCAGAATGATTTTTATTCATTATATATTAATTTTCAAGACATTGCGTGTTAAGTGGCGGAACTCCACGTATTGGATTCTTATAGGAAATACTAAGTAACTGAGTGCCTGTATAAGGTAAAATTAAGCAGAATATTAATAATTAGTATAAAAATACGAATTATGTGTCCCTAGCGGATGAAAAAATGAATGAAAAGATCTGAGAAAAAAAATATTGAGCATTAAGCAAAACACATTGTGTGAAATTTAGGCGGAAAACGAATAGAGAATGGAGAATATATATTCTTTCTACTTACCTTAATATGAGATGGAGCTAAAAAAGTTTAAAAAAGCTTAAACAAACTACTGCTAAGTCTAAGTAAAAAGATTACTAAAACAATGCTTTGATAGGATTTTCCTAATGAAACGTATGCAAAGTTTGTAACCAGGTCTCAGTGTCTAGTTAACTTGGTACTTTCGGTTCCTGCATTTACTTCCCAGGTATTGTCTTTTGTAGGTACTTTAATCGGTTAAGTTTTTAAATTATTTTCAAGCTGTGTCGTGTGTAGAAGAAACGAGTTATGTCGGAGACAAGAATCAAATTATTACATGATTATTATTTAAAACGTATTACTTGGAGCCCATCGTGGCGCAGGGGCACCAACTAACCAGACTGTTAATGTGACAGGTTGTGGATACGTTTCTAACACGAGGAAATGAAATTTTAATATTTTAATTTGTTCACTCTAGTAACAAGGCAAAGCGCAGCGTTGAGTTCCAGCTCTCAACACACAATGCCTTCAGAATTCGGCGGAAAGTGGAGAACGAATGTGTCTTAATGAGTATCTTAACACTACGTTCCCAGGTTCTTTCTGCCTACTTTTTTATGTGCGGCATATAGCACATAATCTAACAAAAGTATACCGACTGAAAACGCGATGGTATTGGGTTCAATTTCTAAAATTGATCCAAAAGTGAAAAGAGAAAAAAGCGCGAAGCTGTTTAGTTTCAAATAAAAATAATATACTTTATACAAAACTCGTATAACATTGTTTGTTATATCATTATGAGTAGCTGAACCTAATTAGCGCTCGCAGCGGTATTTAATTAAATGTCTTACAGAATTCTGTGTCGTTTCCACGTGATATTCCGGCACGTCACCGGCATGTTGAAAAATTTTATTAGCTGCACGCAGCAGAGGGAACCTACTGTTAACCCGACCGAGGCCGTGCCCCGACTGACCTCGTTATATTGAGAATTTCTCAATAGAAGAAAAAGAAGTGAAGCATAAAGCAATGATACCTTTAACTCTTTGACATTACCCCCAAGAACGTTGTCTCGGGAATAACCAGAGCGCCTTAAAGCAATTACGAACTAAATTATGTACTGTAAGACATTACTACAATAATGAAATAGAATAGGATAGAATTTTAATATTTTCTTTTGTCTTATTATTTTGTAATCTATAGTTTTTGTAATATTATTTCAGAAAGGAATAATGACTGAATACACTGAATCATGATCTGTAATTGAGAGAATTTTGAACGCTAAAATGACCTAGTGTTCAACATCTTTTTTTATTTTTTTTTATTATAAGAGAAATGGTACCACGCCATACACCACCATGTCTTACCGTACTAGACTGAGGAATTAAATATACCTTACTTAACTTTAAATTCCTCTGAATGAGAATTGAACTAATAATCAAAGCGCTTACAGTCGGACATTGTCCTATTGCGCCAAGGTAAGAAAAACCGTTTAAGTGGGAGTCGGACTTACCCATTGAGGTTGCCGTACCAATTTCAGTATTGTAGGTCAACAGGAAGTACAAATTATGAAAGTAACTATACATTTTGAAATACTCTATTCTCGAAGGTCAAATAAAATTTCATAACTGTTGGTCCACAGGAAGTACCCTACAGATTTTGATTACGCAGCAAATCTTATACAAGATGTAGCAAAATCGATGCATAAATGCTCGTATATTTTGATTGCACTGACTTAAAAGTTTGATTTGTTCTTTGCTTCTATGGACCATAGGTTTGGCTATTTGATATTAACTTCAGTTTATATATACCTCTACGCAATCTTGAAATAAATGGTCCTGTCAGACGGACAGACTGCCAACAAAGTGATAATAATACAAGGGTTTCGTTTTTACCTATTGAGATACGGAAAACCCTAAAAACAATAAATATGTAAAAAAGCCCTTGTCATAGTCCTAATTAAATATAAATAAATTTGTGAAGCTGAATTATATTTAATACTCATTGAATTGTCCAATAATTTCCGATTAAATCACAAATTGGGCTTCAATTCAATCGAAGAAAAATAATTAATATTTTAGGAATTAATCTTTATGCAGATTGAATCGAGTTGATTGTTTAATCGATAATTAATTGTTTAATTGAGCTATAGGTATAGGAATTATATGAATTTGTATTGATATTAAAATCATTTGTGACGTGAAGTGAAAAAACAGGTTAAGTGCGAGTCGGATTCGCCCACCGAGGCATCTGTACCAATTTTAGGATTGTAGGTCAAAAGGAAGTATAATTATAATAAATTTGAACCTACAACTGTCACGATAAAAAATTCAATACACTAAAACATATCACCAGCGACCATTGTAAAAATAAATTTAAAATTATATATGCGGATGGCCTTAAATGGATCCATTCGACGCAGTTGCTTTGACTGAAATTAGTCACATTTGCATGGTAGACTCGGTCAAACGTTATCACTGGAGAAAGCCTTTTATACACTGGGATTAGGGAATTCGGGAAATTTGGCCCAATATCTGTTGCTTAAGTTCTATTGATAAAGTTTCTCAATTATTATATATAATTAATTAAAATTTTAAATTTGGTATTTAAATTTATTAGTTAGAAATATATGTATTGATGGCAATTTAAAATATTATTTCTATTTGTTGACTTGGCTTGGAGATTCGACTTTCAGCTGGATAAGTACAATGAGTTCGAGAATACAGTATCAATGATACTGGAGAAAAATCACGTAAAGCATGAGGGCTCAACAAGGAGGAGTACCTACTTATATGTAGATAGATGATGACAGATTGATGACAATAGACGAGGCAAAAGCAGTATATAGCGAGTTTCTACTCCTCGCTAGAGATAAAGCGTAAAACTAAAAAAATATTTAACAAGTAAAACAAATCAAATATTCCTTTAAATATTTCTGCTCTTTTTAATTAACTATGAATATTCTCTTTAACGTCAAGATATTTTAACTAACAAGCAGCGCGAGAAAGCGGGAATGGGGTCAAATGTAATTTTGAAACGCAGAAACAAACATGTAGCCTTACTGTGATAACGACACTTGGAAATCTTATCCTTGTTAATATATATTCTAAGTGAAATGTATAGAAATGTAAAAAAAAATATTTTTTATAAAAAATTGAGTTTATAATGTAACATGTGGTTATTTTAAAATATTATAGTGAATATTTATACATAGTGGAAAGGAGTGTGTTACTGTGGACTAGACTCTCTGCCTACTCGGGATATAGCGTGTAATAAATATTTATATAATAGATGAATTAAAGTAAGTCAAGTTGCCAATGCCACTCACGTCACTGATATGATATTTGGAATATTTTAATTTCTTTTTATCCTTCTGGAGTAGCCAAAGAGATCATTTATCAGGTTATTTCTAATGGACTGTTACATCATCTAAGCTATAGACGAGTACTTATTCAGAAAATTTTAAACATTCTATTTTATTGAAACAAAATAAAATAAGAGTATTAATTATTTTTAGAATTTCCATTTTTGAATAAATATACTATAATATAAAATATATCTAATAATTATAATAATTTGTTTCAGGTACGAATTATCCAACCAAGATATTTCTTTACGGCACTTTGGTGAGTTAGTCATTCCCAAAGTTTGAGCAATGTTTGTTATAAACGCGCGCGTTATAAAATATATCAAATATAGTACATATTACATATAGTAACTTAACATAAAATCTGAATTTCCTTTAATTAAGACTGTTCAAATGCTACCTCTACAATTTAAAAAAGTTCTTACATCTTATTGACCATTTCATATAGGAAATAATAACAACTTAAAAAAATTCCCTTCCTTCACACAATCTTGAGACCGTCGTGGTGGAGCGATACAAGCGTGCGACTGCTCACGCTATGTTTGTGTTCAATTCCCACTCGAAAAAAACAAAGCGTTGCGTGTCGTCACTCAACATTCAATGCTCATAATACTTGTTTTTACCTCAATCTCCGTTATATGCAGGATAAAGCAGAAAAATTAAAAAAAATACTTCAATGTTTGTAAACTTAAATTCGTCC
This sequence comes from Heliconius hermathena, assembly GCA_013403705.1. NCBI lineage: Eukaryota > Metazoa > Arthropoda > Insecta > Lepidoptera > Nymphalidae > Heliconius > Heliconius hermathena. The sequence continues at coordinate 14,026 of JAAIXJ010001070.1, forward strand.
GTCTCAACCGGCAAGCCTAAGAGCTCAACGTGAGCATGAAATATGACGCATTTATGAGATCAGCTTATTGCTGTGACGTTTAGCTGGTTGAACACTAGTCGCGTTGGTTACTATGGTTGTATTCAAATCTACGTAAGTCATTTAATGGATTTCAAAGAGTTGTGTCAAAATATAAGCTTGTTTTATTATTGTTTTCTGTAAATATAAATTATAATAGAATAATTAATGTATAATTTTAACTTTCTTTTTAAATAAGCAACATATAATAACATATCACTTCAAAACATACTGTATACGTATATGGCCATCGTAGTGCAGTGCAGTAGGACAGTATCTGACTGTAAACAAAATGGTTGTGGTTGTGGGTATGATCCTCATCTGAGGAAAAGTATGATTTTCTTTCGCCGGCTCTGGTAACACAATCTACAATGTCTCGAATTCGAGCAAAAGGAGAGAACAGTGTCTATCACTAGGTTCTCTTCGCCTACCCTCATATGTGAGATTAATTGTAGCCGATAATTTAAATTATTTGAAAAAAATATATAGATGCCTTCGGGGCGCAGGGACACAAGCGCTGATGTCCCACCCAATTCAAAGGGAATGAAAATATTAATACTCTCATTTCCTCGCTTTGGTTACAAGACAAAACGCGGAGTAGAGTTCCGCCACTCAAAAAGCAATGCCTCGAGAATTTAACGGAGAGTGGGTAACGAAAGTGTTTTAATGGGAACGGAGTATCTCAGCACCAAGGTTCCCAATTTCCTCTGCCTACCTTGCTGTGTACAGGATACAACATAAAGCTAAAAAAAATATTGAAAGAAAATTGTTCAAATACTTATCCCAAAACTATATGCCAAATGACAAATTGCAAATCTAATTAACAGGGTAGAAAACACAGTTCAATCTGTCGGACGCTAAGTAGTCGTTGAGGTGGTTGAATAATGAGGATTTTATTTTAGTTCCGACACCACAGAGCTCAGAGCTGAGGGGCAACTCTGAACCAGTTCATTTTCGATTTCACACTGCAATAACAAAATTAGTTAACAAATTTTTAATATAAGTACAATTTTTTTCGAGGTCGGCAGAGAGCTTTATTTTAAAATACGTACTCTACTTTCGGTCAAAATTTTTCACTGCGTGTTGAGTGGCAAAACTCAACGCCGTGCTTTTGCCTCGTTACCAGAGCGAGAAAATGAAAATATTAAATATTTCATTCCCCTGAGTGTGAATCGAACCCACAACCGTCACAACCGACACCGTCGTCGTGTTTACAGTCGCACGCTTGTGCCTCTGCACCACGACGACAAAGGTCAAAAAGAAGTTTTTTAATGTTATATCTAAACTAGATCCATCCATAATTATAATTTGTGCTTAATTAACATTTTAATTAACAATATTAAATATGAATCTCGTATTTTATAACTAAAGTTCTAATAAAAATGTTTTCGCTTTTAAAATTTTATAAGGCAAGGAAAGAATCCAGAAAAAATCCACATTTTTTTCTATAAGATTCTAAATAGGTATTCGTGAAATGGGATGTAAAAACCTAATAACATACGCCTGACAAGTAAAAAAATTGAGCAGCCTAAGTACCATATCTTATATTTTTGTAATAAGAAAAATATACTTTTCTCTAACACCGGAAAATTTATTCAAAAATCAAAAATAAATGTATATATAAATAATTACTTTGTATAGACAGAAGTCTCGTTCGAGTTATGATCTCTGCTACACCATAACCCTTCTTAGGTGCAGCAACGACGCAATTGCATTTTTTTAAAGAAATTAAATATATCAGTGTAGGCGAATATAATTTACAAACTCATATTGCGTCTCTTGTAATATAAAAAAAACTAAATACATTGTTCTTGCACCCAATAAGCATTATTATGATTGACACCGAGTACACAAAACTCTATCCAGTCCGAGAGATGTAGATGCAGCATGCATTATTCACCTTGCACCTCCATATGCAGCTTCGTCCTGTTGTGTGCTATAAATTGCACGACGATATACAGCTATATAAGCCTAAATAGTTCGTATTTTTACACTTTTCCTGCCTTAAGTGGAGTAAGCAGCGGAAAATATGTAGTAAGACGTTCTCTTCTTTTTTATCTATTTTGGGAGATTACATCTTCGGTTTTGAAACCCAAAAATGAAATTAATTTTAAAATAAACGAACACAAATATAGCATGCACATTTATTGTATGCGCGACATTCCAATTGTATGTTTTTTTTTGTATTTTATGTTTCCCATTTTATCCGGCATATCGCACAGTATCCAGAAAAAACCTAAATTTTCATTTCCCACCCGATTTCGAATAGTTACGAAACCAATACACCCCCCTAGTGAAGATTGAATCGACAACCGTTGCATTTACAATCAAACATAATGTTTTCTAGTCAATATTGTAGTTTTAAAATGTATTATAAAAAAATAAGTACGTGTCGGACTCTACAAGACAACAAAATGATCTTATAAGGGTTTTTTTTTTTTGTTAAGGCACGAAACCCAAAAAATCATAAATTATACGATTACGGGTAAGATTATAAACTTTTACCAAATTAAACATTGATATCGAAATTAGACGAAATTTTCATACTAATGATTATTTAAACTATCAACAAAAGTAATTGTTAAAAACATTATTACAACAAACATATTATTTATTGTTAATCCTATTAATATTATATTTAATACACAAGCCACTGGATTATATTAAATTTGGTTTATAAGGATAATAGGCTTGGTTACCACATAAAATGTTTTTATCTTTGTAAATTGCAGATTATTTTAATAAATTTGTATTAAAAAGCAGACTTTCTGTTCAGTATTACAAACAATAAATATGCGGAAGGTCTGTGTACGATCTCCACTCGGGGCCATGAGCTGTATTTTTATTTTCTCGCTTTGGTAACAAGACAAAAAGAGTGGCGTTGAGCTCCGCCACACAATCTTCCTTCTATAGGTAGATGGGATACAACATAATCTTAACTTTTTAAAATCTTTACACTAGATTGTCTTTACCTATCTTACTAAATGGGAAAGATAATAAAGAATTTTTTTTAGTGTCACGACGCACACAACAGGTTAGGCAGATGCTTAACACTAGACGTATTATGACGCTCGGTTCTCCATTTTCCGCCGACTTCTAAAAGCATTGCATATTGAATTTGGGAAACCCAACACCGCGCTTTGAATTGACACTAGAGAGAAGAAATGATAATATTAAATATTTCATTTTCCTAAATGGGAATCGAACCTTTAACCAGCCTCGTTTATAGTCAGTTTGTGCCCCTGCGCCACGACTGACCTTAAAATTTACATTTCAACTATAATAACATAATTTTACCTAACTGCAACGACACTCGTAATGTGAATCGTTCTCAGTAACGCCTCCTCACGTCCACAAGGCGCGGCGCTTACAAAGTACCTCGAGCTGGTAGCGTTTAGCATTTTCACTCCAAACTTTAGCTGAAAATAGCTAAAGTTAAGAGTGAAAATGTTATTTCATTGCAACTTACATTGCTATTTGAATTGAATTTTATGATGCTATTAAAATTATCTTTGAAACATTTGCAAGAATGGTATTATTTAGAATTTTAATATAATTGAGTTATACCTTCCCATTATGAAACAATAGGGTACTTAAATATTTTCCTATAATAAATTTATGTTTTCTACAATATTTCTTCCATATCTCCAGTTTTAAGTAAGATTGAATTTAAAATCAATTTTAATACACTATTTGCTGATTTTAATATGACGTTATATTATCTATAAATATATGATGTGTGATGTTTATTTACTTATTTAGTTATTACAGCGAAGAAAGGAAAATGATTCATTCCCCCGAGTAGAAATCGAACCCACAACCTTCGAGACCTACAGTAAAAAAGTCATTAATATTTTGGCATACACCAAACATACTTTTTACTCTAAGATACCCTACAAACAATAGAATAGCAAAATATTTACCACTTATTGTTTCTCCACACTCGTCTGCTCTACTGTACAGTTGTTGAGAACGAGCCAAAAATGCGCAACAAAGTAACACACACTTTGCTACGTTTAGGTTAGATAAATATTTTTACTATTTGGGTGTCCACGCGATATTATTTTTGTGTAGCTATATTCTTATGTTAGTAGAATTCTTGTTTATTTTTAATAAAAAAATAAAAATTTCTTAGGCTAAGTGCACCGTCGGTTTTGCCACTCAGCCTCCAGGATACGGTGGAAAATGGGGAATGGAAGTGTATTAATGAGGAGCACTAAAATCCGAAGGTTTCCTCTGCCTACCCGGCTATGTGCGTCATACAGCGCACAGCTAAAAAAATTTTGCCCTTAATCTTGGATTGAAACACTTTATCAATCAATCATCCGTTATGGAAAGTACGATATCATAGAGCACACAGACACATATCCAAGATCAATTTACTGGAGGCTTTAGAAATACGTGATTTACATAATAAAATATTGAAAAAACTATCTAAAATAAAAATTTAGCCCTTTTTTGATAAACCGCGGCTTTAAGATCAACCACTCGACACATAATGGTCTCGAAAATTCAGCGGAAAGTAGGGGATAAGTGCTTAGCGCTATTTTGTGTCTAGGTTGTATTTACGAAGGCAGATTTCATTTAATAAAAAATCTAACACTCGGGCTCTCAAAAGGAAAAATAACTCCCTGGCTAATGCAGATTAGTAAAATGATAATTATGTAGTTGAAGCGGGCGAAGCCGCGAACTGAACACTGAACGAAAAATAAAAAATCCTTTTATTGACCATTGCCCCAGATACAAACTTAATGCTAATTTATAATAATTATTTACATATTTACATATTCTAAATGTTCTTATCTCTTGCTAGTTATTAATACATTATTTATGCTACATTTTTTAAATTCATAAGCGTTAGTAATATTTAAATGTATATAAGTAATTGTTTGTGATTAAATGATATATCATATCATATCATAGTATGATATGCCATAAAAAAATAATAGTAAATAAACTGACCCAATAAAGCCTAAACAAAGTGTTTACGTATGAAACATTCACTTGACACCAGTAACAAGCAATATTGAAGGCCCTCAACGTCTGATCGCGACGATGTGATCGACAAATTGATTGATTGTCAATCATTTATTTTGGATTTTTTTAAAAATTAGGTTTCTCTTTATTTTATTTAAATTATTTTTAAGTGAAATTTTAAACACATCTATTCTGATCTCATTTGAAAACCATCTTAAAACAGTGAAAGTCGTAGCCAGTTTCGTGTTTTTTAACCGTAATTTGTACGTTTCCTGTTATTTTGCAGTTTAGCGGCTTACCTCTTGTGAGAAAACCGTCATGCGGCCTAAGCCTTAACTTGAGTCATACACATTAATAATAACATTAGAGTATTTTTTAGATTAGAATTTTAACAGTTGTTATCATTTTTAAAGTGTTATCCATACTTAATAAGGAAAAATACTTTTTTAGAAACGTATAAACGCTTGGAAGTACCGGTAATTGATCCCGCGCCTCTTGAACGCGCTTTCAAAAGGCACTATTGCAAATTCTACTACGTTCAAATTAATATTTTTAGCAACGTATAAAACGTTACTAAAATCACTTTTATCATCATTGAAAATAACTGTTTAATTATAAAAACACTTAAAGTACGTATTGAGAAATCTCCGATATCAATTAATGCGGTTCATGGTCGGTAAGATTACAATAGTAAGCCGGCAGACCATTCGGCTTAACACGATTTGCTGATCTGGCACACATTCGGACTGGATCAATGACTAACTATTGGGAAGCAAACAGCTTATGTACATACATATGAATAAAGCAAAAATATTTGATCTTTAATAATTTTTATTATTTTTATTAGGTTTTATAAAAAAATCGGATTCACGTTATATCCCGGACACATCAGGGTAGGCAGTCACACGCTTGTGCCACTGCGCCATCATGGCCTCAATATTCAATATAGTCAATAGAAAAATAATTATTTAAATTAAATTGTTTTTTAAGTTATTACATTATTTAGATAATTTCCACACTCCGTTTTAAAATTATTTTGCTTTACCATTGTCTGATGTTTATTTTAAAATCGATTTTGCAAATCGAGTTATTCTAAGAAGCCCAACTAACATATTAATTTCTAGTCATCGTGATAATTAAAATTTTATATTACTCTGACTAATCACTTCCAATGGAAAATGCCGGCGATAGAACAAAGACTACTTGTCTTTAATCTTAAAAGGCTTCTACAATAGCATTAAAAATGGCTAAAAAAGGCGTAAAAAGGAACTCATGTACCTTTTAATGAAATACTAAATGAATAAAACTAAAAAAAATACTGATCAGAACCGCATCAGTAATGGCAAATAGAATAATTTATTATTTTCAGCTCTTAGTTACTCCAATCTCTATTTAATAATATCTCTATAATAATCTATTACTTAATCTAACCAAAAAAGAAACTAGTGTCTAATCATGATTTTTCTAGCTTTGCCTTAAAATTTGAAACATTGAATGTTGAGTTTCTTAATTTAGCACCATTAGCACGAAAATAAAAATAATTTGTGGGGTTCGAATTCACAACCACCGCGCTTGCACTCGTATACAATACCACTGTACTACTATAGCCTCTAATAACTGAAATTTTGTGCGGCTAAATATCTTACGCAGTCGCCATATTCTTAGTTTAAATTATATTGTTAAAATAAAAAAAATGGGCGGGAAATTTTCATTTCATGTTAGTTGTATCTACTTACTGCTTCCGGGAACCTATTTGTTAATATTAACTTATCTGTTTATATATCGGCTTAAGACAGATACCTATTTATAAGTTTTTTTGGTTGTGGGTTCGATTCCCACTCGAGGAAATAAAAAAAAAATATTTACATTTCGTAGCTCTGGTAACAAAGCAAAGCGCGGTGTTGACTTCTGCTACTCAACACGCAATCCCCCAAAAAATTCAGTAAAGGTGAGGAACGAAAATGTTTTAACATTTGGTTACCGATGTTTCCTCGACATATTACCCCGAATATGTGCGTTTATTTTGTCGATGCAATTCACTGGACTATACTGTAGTTGCTTTTACTTGACCAGGTACGAAAAGGTGGAAGTAAAAGCTCGTCAAATCAGCTTCACGCTGTATCCCGCATACAGCAGGGTAGGCAGAGGGAACCTTGTGTTAAGACACTCCGTCCCCCACTTTCTGCCGAATTCTGGAGGTATTGCGTGTTGAGTGGCAGAACTCAACGCCGCGCTTAACCTCGACACCAGAGCGAAGAAATGGAAGTATAAATTTAAGTAAATATTTCATCTCCTCGAGTGGGGATCGAACCCACAACCAGTCGGTTTTGCAGTCACACCTCGTGCCGCTGCGCCACGACTGGCCTCAAAAAGCTCGTCAATTTAGAATAATATATATTTATGAAGGAAAAGTGAGCAATAAGGTATATAATATTAAAAAAATACATATCGATATAAAATATATATTTTAGAATAACCGAATATGTAGATATATTGTACGTATGTTAAAATTTATTACGAGTAAATACATGACATCACCAAGAGAAAAATTCACTAATTTGAACTTAGACCTGTTACAATAAACCACGGCGCTTTGTCTCGACATCACGGCGAAATGAAAATATAAATTTAAATAAATATTTCATTTCCTCGAGTGACGTTCGAACCCACAGTCGTGTTTACAGTCACACATTTGTGTCCTTGTCCTCAAACAAATCGAGTTATTCTTTAATATGATTACGAAAAGATAAGAAACGAAATCGTATTACATTTTTGTTCTTTTTCTTTAATTTTTACCTTAACTGCGGGGAAAGAACGTAAATTATAGCGTACTGTTATACCCGGACCCTGCAAGTATATTTGCGGATCC
>JAAIXJ010001072.1:0-21879 GCA_013403705.1 Heliconius hermathena
GGTACACAGCATGAACCTTGCTGCATCTGTTAGAGTTCTTTCAAACAGAGTGAATCTACTGTTTAGACACTCAAATCCTCAATTTCGCCTAATTTAAGGCACCCAGTGTGTTGAGTTGTGCAACTAAAAGCTACGTTTTGTCTTGTATCCAGAGCAGAAAAATAACAATAATTTCCCCGAAAGAAAATCGAAGTCACAACCGTCCCTTTAAAAGCAGGTGCTGTACCACTGCGCTATGACGATCCTTTCCTTACTAATTATTTTTGTTTACTATAGCTTAACGCTATATTGCTAGTGGCTACCCAGCTACGTGCAGGATGCGTGCATCAGCTACGTGTTGCTGAGTAGGCAGACAAAAACTGGGATCCTAATGTTAATACATTCCGTTCCTATGAATACACTTCTTTTCTCCACTTTCCACCGAATTTTGGAGTGGAGAACTCAAAATTGTGATTTGGCTCGTTAACAGAATGGGGAAAATAAAATAATAAATAATTAATTTCCTCGAGCAGGCATCGAACCCACAGTCTGTCACGTTTACAATCATACGCGTGTGCCCCTGCGCAACAATTCTTATTATTATATATTAATTAATATAAAATCTACTTAGTTAAAATTTATATTATTAAAACTATACTTTTAATCATTCTTTACACCTTTAAAATCAAAGTTTACAAAAGTAATACTAAACGTAAACCATTTAATAAATAAATAACAGATCGAAAGAAAAACATAAATTTCTATGTTGCTTTTAATTGAACAGATTTATCTAGTTTTCTTTAGGGATACCTTATTCCTTAATTTTATTGTGCCGCATTATAGTTATTAGATAATCATCGATTAAGGGCTTAGCATATGATTGTAGACTGTGACGGTTGAGTTTCACTCGTGGGATTAACTATATTAATTTTCCCTCTCTAGTAGCAAGACGAAACGTGGCGTTGAAATCCGCTACACAAAGGCTCCGTTTCAGGCAAAATTGTCCAGATGGAGGGTAATGCTTAGCCTTGTATTTACGATAAATATGCCATATACTTATCGACCATGAAAGTTGTAATAATTTTATAAAATTCCAGGCATTGCGAATCCAAAGCCGCGCTTCATCGGTCCTATTGCCTATCAACTTCCCTTTTTTGATAGCTGGGGAAACGAATTCACAGCTATCACGTTGAATCTACCATCAAGAGAACCGAATGTAGACTATTATCAAAAGTATATACTAAAAAAACTGTAACTACAAAAAAAATACACAAAAAACTTCCAAATTCCATACAATCAGTTTAACGTGTACAAAATCCGTGTAGCTTTGAGCAACCAATTTATTACTAAATGTATGGGTAGCTACTGAAATCCGAAATTTCAGACAAACCGCACAAAGGACACTAATCTATACTAATATTATAAAGAGGTAAGATTTGTATTTAAATTCAGTAGTTTAAGCGGGCGAAGCCGCGAGTGGGTCGCTAGTATAGTATATAGATAGAAGATATTTTATTATAATTGAGAACGCATTTTATGTGATATCTTTTTTATTTATGAAAATAAATTTCTGTTTTTTATATTCAAACTGTATCCTGCGCAAAGCAGGCTAGAAAGTCGACTGCTAGTGTTAAGACTATTCTGTTCCCCATTTTCCGCCGAATTCTGGAGGCTTCGCGTTTTTAGTGGCGAAATTCAACGCCGCGCTTCACCTCGTCTTGATCTTAACTTAAACTTAACTTCGCGCTTTATCCCTAGCCAGGCAGCCAGAGATAACGGAGCGCCAAACGCTACGATCTCTATATACCTCTTTCGTCGTCCACTGTCATCAACCTCTTCATATATGCCCTCTAGTCCTCATGCTACTTACGTGTCCTTCCTCCAGTATTTGTATATTCGTTCGACGTGCTCAAACCAGCTAGGCACGTTTTTCTTAATTCTCATCGCGATTTCGTTGCTAGTACCTACAATTTTGTGTATCTATTCATTTCGGATTCGATCAACTAGGCATTCATCTTTCGTCCATTCTTCTGTAATACTTACGCTTCGCTGCCGTATAACAACGTTAGTACCAACACTGCATTGTGTACGGCCAAACGCGCAGCTGCACTAATGTTAACCCTGTTACCGGCAGCAATACGCCTTTTCATATCCATCTTGTATCTTCCAACTCTACTGAACATACTTCCCAAATATACTACTTCATGAAATTGTTCTAATATACCATTACCATTTACCCTGATCTTGCATTCCGTCCTTTCTTTGTTTCTTTCAAAAAACAGAACCTTTGTCTTACAAGGATATGAAAATATTTAATATTTAATTTCCTCGAGAAAGAATCGAATCAACAACCTGTCGCATTTAAAGTCGCACGCGTTTGCAACGACCAGCCTCAGAATTTATTTTATACCAGAAATAAATTTCATAAATATTATATCAGAAATTCACTTCTGATGCAATAAAATATTTAAAGTTTAATTAGCCGTCGTGGCGGAATGAGTGTTTTAAGACTGGGCTCACTGTTTACTTTGCTATACGTGAGATACAGCGTAAAATTAGAAAAACGTTGCTTTTTGTCTCGTTGAAGCGAGAAAATGACAATAATCTTCCTTTCTAGAACGACATGACGCTTGATTCATTGATATAAGTGCGGTAGGATTTAGTATTCGGATCTTGAATTAGCTCAAGACAGTATTCTGTAAATAACTTATTTAACCACCACTAAGATGCTAAGGGGGCTCAAATTTTTATTTGTTTGTAACTAAACTAGTGGAGTATTTTATGATTGTTATAATTATTGAATTTTGTTATTTTAAGGCTACCCTAGCGTAGGGGCACTAGAGTGCCACTGTAAACGTGACGGTGGTGGGTGCGATTCCCACACAAGGTCCATGAAATATTTATAATTTTCTTTCTTCGCTTTAGTAACGATTCCCGGTGTTGAGTTCCACCTCTCGACAAGCAATGCTTTCAGAATATAGAGGACAGTGGGGAACAGAAGTGTCTTTATGTGGAAGGAGTGTTTCAGAACTAACTTCTCAGGTTCCTCCTGTCCACCCTATAATGTGCGGAAATGACAAAACGTGTGTTTACATTCAATGCGCTACGCATAGATACCAATAATGTGTTTACATATCTGCGTCACTCGAATATACAGATGAATAAACATCATGACATGAAAAAAAATCCTACGTCTAAATTGTTGAGGTATCTTGATTAATTTCTTTATGTATGGGTTTGAAATATTTTACCCTATATGCTGTTTCCGTAAAAGGAGCGCTGACACTTCCACCCTGTACGCTATATTACATGACGTTATTCGTTCCAAAAATATTAAATATTTCATTTCTTCGAGTGAGAATCGAACACACAACCTGCCACATTTAGAGTCGTGCGCTTATTTGTGCCATTGCGCCACGACTGGCTTCATTTATGTATATAATTAGCAATCATAATTTAATATTCAAATAATCTTATAAGCTTAAGTGTACCATGTTAAACGAACTATTACTTCTGATTCTAAAAGTAAACACTTCAAGCGACTAACGTACTGTCTCTTACTGTTATTATTTGTTGACATTAAAATTGTTAGTTTATAGTTAATTTTGAGACATTTTTTTTTCAGCTTCACGTTTCCCGTATGTAGCAGAGTAGGCAGAGGGAGCCTAGTGATAAGACAATCCGTTCTCCACTTGGAGTTCCACTTCCACTTGGAGGCGTTGTATGTTATGTTTCGGAAGTCAAATTCGATCTTGCTAAGAGGGAAGAAATGAGAAATTAAATATTTCATTTCCTCACGTGAGAATCGAAGTCATCACCTACCGCGCTTATAATTACACTCTTGTGCCCCTGCGCTACAACTGGTCTTAATTGATACAATTTCTTTTGTTGTTCGAATGTCTACATATACACCTTTACTAATATTATAAGGCTGAAGATAACTCTTCAGTTTAGTTGAACGCGCTTATCTCAGGAACTAATGTTTTGAATATATATTATTATGTTTGGAAGAATGTTATTAATAATGTTAATCGTTTCGATGTAACCCACTGTACCAGCAATTAGAGTTATTAGTTACCGCAGATAAAATCTAGTAAAAACGGGTTACGGGTTAACGGGTTATAAAGTAGGTTTACGGAAGACAGTTTTACGTGATATCGTCATAAGAATACATTCATAAAAAATTGCATATTTTTATGAGTTGAATGGAAGTACTATAAATGAATGATAAATATTTTGTATAATACAAAGAAGTTACCTGAAAATTACATTTTTTTCGATAATTTCATATTTATTTTCACTTAATAATTCAGATATTTGTTCACTTATCAATTACTAGTAACAAATCAATTACTATATTAGTAACGATAAATGAATACATCCGTCACGAACGCTTAGACTGATCTCTATAGCTTGTTCCGCTCTCTCACTCGCACACTCAGCTCAGGCGGAACGTGACAATGAGTTATGCTTTTTCGTGTGTGCAACCGACGTTCATCGATTTATAGTCTTATAAATCGATGATTATCACGTCAAAAATAAAGCTTTTATTTCTAACAGACAACGCCCAGCCGAAACTAAGAGGGGTAGAAATCTACTATTTAGGTTCCTTAGGGAGCTTAGGGAAGCACTAAGAGAAGCGTCGATCGTTGTGACGCAATAGTGCAGCGTCTGGCTGTAAACGTGATTATTGTGGGTTCGATTCTCATTCAAGGTATTTAATTAATTATTTCTATTATTTCCTTGCTCTGGTAACATGATAAAGCGCGGAATTGAACTACGTCACTTAACACGTAATGTCTTGAAAATATGATTGAATATGTAGAAACAGAGTATCTTAATATTAGATTCTCTCTGACTATGCAGCTATAGGTATGTAAGATATAGTGACAAAGAAAACAATAATAAGAAATCTTGGTAAATCTCATCAATAACAACTTATAATATAAACGACCCTTTCTTTCATAAAGTAACAAGTAAAGAAATAAAATAAATATGTTATAAATTCCAAATGGTATGTTGGTTTATATTCGTATGGTCAATCATTTTTCTTATTTCCGAGGTCTTTAGAATAAACTAATCTTCTTGTTATACATGAAATACAAAAAGTCGAATCAAACTATTATATTATTTTGATATATTTTTTTCTTTGAAGATTTTGCTTAAGATAATCTATTTTTTTTAGATTCACGCTTTATCTTTATGTTTAGACACAAAGTGCTTACTCTAATCTGGTGGTTGTGGATTCAATTCCCACTGAAGGAATTAATAATTGTCCTTGCTTTCGTGAAAAAAACAGAGCGCGGTGCTAAGCACCACCATTTAACACAGAATATTTCGAAAACCGAGCAGAAAATGGGAAACAGAATGGAACATGAAGTTCTCTCCAACGGTGATATAGGATACGGGATACAGCGTATACTCAAAGATAGATATATGTGTGTGTGTGTGTGTGTGTGTGTGTGTGCGCGTGTGCGTCTGCGTGTGCGTGTGCGTGTGTGTGTGTCTCTCTGTGTGTCTGGGTGCGTGCGTGCGTGCGTACGTGCGTGCGAGCGTGCGTGCGTGCGTGCGTGCGTGCGTGTGTGTGTGTGTGTGTGCATATATATGAAAGAAAAAAACAGCTTCACGCTGTATCCCACACACAGCAGGGTAGACAGAGGAAACCTAGTGTTAAGACACTCCATTCCCCACTTTCTGCCGAATTCTGGAGGCATTTCGTGCCGCTGCGCCACGACTGGCCTCAAATACATATGACCTACTATAAAATAATTTTATGGAATAAATGCGTTCAAAACTCTTTAACCGCTATCATCATACTGTCGATTACATGCATACTGTCCACTATAATTTATTCGTGAATAGTCATTAAGTGATATTATACATAAACCGAATCGAAAGTTTGTATGATAAAATAAATAGATTTTTTACATGATTTCATTTAACTTGCCGTGTTAGTATGTGTGTTAGTGTATATGAAATATTGGGAACTCAATTTAAGACACTTACCATTGTCCGAATGGGCTGAAATTAGTAGTATTACGACATTAGATTTGATGACAATGATATTATAATTATATAATAAATATTGTTGTTCATTTACAATGGCCTTAGAAGTCAAAATTTTGGAATAACTTTCTAATTTAACAAGATTAATATTTTAAACTTTTTGAATTATTGAGCTCCGCTACACGATAAAAAATGTCTCGAATTCAGATAAAAAAGGGAGAATGGAGTGTCCTATCACTAAGTCTCCTCTGCCTACTCTCCTATATGCAGAATACAGCGTTAAATTAAAGAATTATACCAAATCGATTTATCACTCTTTGGTTTAAAGTAAAATATTTTTCTTCAATTGCCCCTAGATTTTTATTTTGAATACAACATACATTTACCATTTCCAATGCAACAAAGCTTTGTATTAAACATGAATTCCCGCATGTTCTTTGACATTACATAGAAATAAATGTACGCTGTAATTGATAGGAATTTCAAGATACTGTTTATACTATTGTGTATTGAAATAATAAAATAAAATTGTTTCCTTGTATTCTGTAAGCAAAGCGATTGTGGGTTCGATATCCACTCGGGGAAATGATTATCCCAATTAAGAGAGAACATTTTTTTTAATCGGAGTTAAGCGTCGCACTTAGCGCCAAATAAAAATAAATATGCACATTTATTCGTTACATTTTTTAATGTAACGAATGGACAACAAACTCACCACGTCGCGGTAAGTGAGTGTGATACAGGAGCGAAACAGTCACTGAACAGTCTATAAATAAATAAATCCATGTTTAATACAAAAAATGTATTTATTTATTTATAGACTGTCATAGGCTTCGCTTGTTAACAATTTACTATGAAAGAGTATTGAGTTTCACGTCGACTCTTCCTAGAACTATCTTCCGCCCTGTAGTTTCCCGTTGGACTGACGGCTTTGACGTTTTTAACATTACTCGATGCTTGAAAAGGAATACTTTTAACAAAGAATATATTCATTTTAAAATGTTGTTTTTTTATTATTATTATTAGTTTATTTTTTCGTTTTCTTTCTTGCGTATGCAGGTTTGAGGAGTTGTGGGTTCAAATCTTATTTGAGCGAAAGATTATATTGACAGGTAAAGCTCGGCGTTAAGTCCGTATCGTTTATTCGTTAAGTGGCGATACGTGATGCCTCCAAAATTCGGCAGAAAACGGGGAACGGATCGTAATAGATCTGTTTCAATTTTATTATTGCAGATCAACGGCAACGTGAGTGATAAAAGTCAAAGAACTCAAGTTTAAAGGCATAGCTACGTACATTCTGGATTAAATAAACTACAAACATAAATTTATTTAATTTGAGGCCAGCCGTGGCGCAGGGGCACAGAGTGAGATTGTAAAATCGACTAGTCACTGACTGAGCGGAAAATCGTGTGGTTCGATCCCCACTCGAGGAGATAAAATATTTACTTACATTTATTTATATTTTCATTTCTTCGCTCTGGTGTCGAGGTAAAGCGCTGCGTCAAGTTCCGGCACTCAACACGCAATGCGTCCATAACTCGGCGGAAAGTGGGGAACGGTCTGACGGGAAACTAGATTCCCTCTGCCTACCCTGCTGTGTGCGGGATACAGCGTGAAGCTGATTTTGATTTTAATTTTATAAATTTACAATGTTTTTTTTTATGCTATGCATACCTTAAATTTACATTTATATTTGCCCTTTACTTCTTTTCATTTCAATTTATCTTTTTTTTAATTTCATTATTTTAGATCTACAAGAGTGCTATAGTACTATATAAGCTTTGATAACAAATCTAATTTAAACATAACGGTACAAAACCGACGAATAAACAAACGCTCGTATTTTTGATGATGTTAAATTAGAGTTTTTTTTTCTGTTCTTCAAGGAGCTTAAACTTGATATTTTATATTAATTTTAGCTAAATATCTTTACCTGATGTTGAGTACAATGTTCTTGATAGATTGACAAATAGATAAACTGGCAACGCTTCATTATTTAAATTTAAGATACCGAGGCATTCGAAAAGAAAAATAGTTTAAATTATAAATCAAAAGTAAAATGTAATTATATGTACATAAATTTAGAGGTTTAAGGATAATTTTGAGTGCTACATTAGCATTAGACGCAGTTAGATGCACTAATGCAATGCTATACAAATGTACGCAGAGTGTGTTAGCGTTCTTGTCTCACTTACGGATATTATATGTGAGGATAAATTATTTTATCAAGGCCGTCGTGGCGCAGCGGTATTACTTCTGACTGTATATGCGACGGTTGCGGGTTCAATTACCACTCGAAGGAATAGATTAGTTTCATTTCTTTATTCTGGTAACAACACAAAGTGTGGTGTTTAATTTTGACACATAATACGCAATGTTTCGAAAATTGGGCTTTCGCACAATGGATGGGGAACAGAGTGTCTTTATACTAAGTTTCCTCTGCTACACTATTGTGCGGAATAAAGCGCGAAGCTACTAAAAAAAATAATATACAGAGTGGAAGCGTCTGCGCTCCTTTTATGGGAACAGCATATAGGGTAAAATATTTCAAAGCCATACCTTAAGAAATTAATCAAAATACTTCAACAGTTTAGACGTAGGATTTTTTTTCATTTCACGATATTTATTCAATAACGTAAATACATATTACTACAAAAATACTACTAAGCGTTGCCGATCTGCTTCTTTTTATTCTAAAAAAAACATACTAGAACGAGAAAGTGATATCTCTCGTTCTATTTTACGCTTTCCAATATCGCCACCATTATCTGACTCGATTTTTTGAAAGAGGCGTGTGTGGCGTTATCACTTTGATAGGTTTGTGCATGTGTACGTCATTCTTGACAAATTATTTTGTTTGAAAAAATCACTTTTTCATTTATGGAAAAATCTCTTTTATTTTAATTGTATTTGGTTTTTATAGGGTAGTCAAAACTGTGGTTACATTTAAAGTGGTGATGACAAAAACATTCTGTATATACGTATATTTAGAAAAAATATTTCAAAATTTTAGAGCTATAAACTATAAAAACTGCCTGGTTCTATTTTTATCGCCGCTATAGATAGTACTCTAGTCAACTCCATTCCATTTACATTCCTTTTTAGATGTGGAAAAAAAGGATATATTTTTATGGAAATATTCAGAAATAAAACGATATTTGTGATGTGTATCGAATTTAATAACTTTTAAAATGTTCACCGTAAAATAGCAGAAGTACACTTTACTATATATGTAGATTTAAAATATTTTATGATATTTTGAAGCTTCACCCATGTGTTAAATACACACATCACACATAGTAGAGTAGGCAGAGGGAACTTGGGAGCACTAGGCTCCCAAGTTCCCTCTGCCTACTCTACTATGACTATATCGAAATGTGAAAAAACAAGATGTAATGTTTTAAAGTCCACACAGAGGTCTAGTAGTGGCGCAGGAACACAAGCTTGCGGCTGTAAATGCGACAGGTTGTGAGTTCGACTCCCGCTCGAGGAAATGAAACATTAATTATTTTCATTTTGTCGCCCTGATAACGAAATAAAACGCGTTGACTTCCGCCACTCAACACGCAATGCCTCTAGAATTCGTCGGAAAGTGGGGAACGGAAGTGTCTTAACACTAAGTTCCCAGGTTTCCCATGCCTACCCTGTTATCTGCAGTATACAGCGTGAAGCTAGAAAAAATGTTTTCTACGGAGGAATCCACTATTACACCACATGACTACATCTATACGGACGAATGATTATTCTAAAAATAAAGTGTTACATATTCTCGTTCATCGTTACGTATACTTCTAAACATGTAGTAGTAGTATATAGTATTATTTAATATGGTTAATATGATTCTAATAACAATTCGTAAATAAAATCCTACTACAGTAATTCCATTGTTCAATAAAAAATTCAGTAAGCACATAAAAATTAAATATTTTCATTCGCTCGCTCTGGTAATGAAGCAAATCGCGGCGTTCAGTTCCACCATTTAACTAGGTTCCCAGGTTTCCTACGCCTACATCTATATCTCTATGTGCTAGATTCAGCGTGAAGCTAACATAAGCCATATAAAAAGGAAATTGAAAAGTAATAAGAAATGGAAGAAAGCTTAATCTTTTGAATCTAAATTGTAACATTTCACACAACACGCCGCGTAAAGTTAAATGAAATCGCAACTTTGAAGTTGGAAACTTCCATAATTTCGGTTTAATACCTACTTATGAGTTCTTGTACTGTACTTGTATGGATATCGTTGTGAGAGAAATTATTTCAGTACAGTTCAAAAGTCAAATACTGTATTATTATACTTGGAAAATAATGTGTTTTTAATTATTGTATTAGTTTTTTCAGCTTCACGCTGTACCCCGCACTTAGCAGGTTAGGCAGAGAGAACCTGGAAAATTAGTGTTAAGACACATAGCCCATTCCACTGAATTCTATAGGCATTGCTTGTCAAGTGGCGGAACTCAACGCAACGCTTTGCCTCGTTACCAAGGCGAGGCAAGGAAAATATTAAATATTGCATTCCTCAACTGGCAATCGAACCCTCGACTACTGTGTTTACACACGCACGCATGTGACAGAAAAATCTAAAACCACGCTATTCAACTGAATTCGCGATTAAAATAATTTAATATTATACAAACATTATGATTCTTATTAAAATATATTGAACAATATAATTATACAATATGGAGCTAAGTAAAGGATTTCATAAGGAGATTATATTCTTGCGCATGGAAACTCATATCTTGCTATAGTCTAAGAGGCGGTAGCATAAAACAAAGTCCGAGTATCGAAAAGTTTCAACGTATTAACATCCACCGTGAAGAGACTACAAATTTTATTGTTACCACTTTTATACTTTTATTTTTTTCGTTTGATTGTAATCATTACGGTAGTGTTAGAGTTCAATCTTCATTCATCTGTCTTGAAAATACAAATTGCATCGTTAGATTCTGCGACTCTTCTTGAATCGTGTTGAATCGTTAGACCAAAAGCAGAGAACGAGAGAGATGCAAAGAGATTTTTTTCGGCTACCTTATTAAAAGAATTAAAACATTAAGCTAAAAAAAGTTTGTAAAATACTACAAAACTTAATACTTTTAAGCGTTAGACATATTTTTATATTTAATATGTTATATTTTAAGATATTTGATTTGTACATTTATTTAAAATATATTATATTATTTTTATATATTTAGGTATTTTCCATTACCTTCTCTTATATTACCCGATATTATTTTTCTAATTAAAATTCTTGTCAAGCATTATTATTATTATCAATTTTGTAAATCCCTTTTTACGTAATTTAGGTTCTAATATTTCATATAATTATACGTTGGTAACGGTGACTAGTTAACTCGTCTTATCTTGGCCAATCGTTAACGACCGGTGTCGAGTGATTACATTTTCTCTTATTATTGCTTTAATTACAGCCAATATAAAATAATGTTGAAGGAAAATAATCCAAGATGGCCTCTACCACAAGATGGGGGACTACATATTTTTTAAATCACTCTCGATATTGGTATCAAATTAAAAGACTTGACTAGAATAATACGGCACACTATAAAATAAATCCAAGATGGCCACCACAATAAAATGTCGGACGTCGGATTATCTTAGCACTAGGTATCCAGTTGACCTCTGCCTGTCTTGTCAAAAGTTAGAGTTCAAATCCCCCTACAGTGAAATTTCCATACATTTTCTAAAAAAATAAAGACAATTTATTACAAACGAACGAACGAATCAAAGCATCTATATATTTACTTGATATTTCCTTGAACATCAAGTCATTCCGTATCTCTGTGTTGAATTAATTGAGATTTAAACTTAACTATTAAAAAGGTAACCTTCACCAACAATTCAATTTTGTTTACTTTGTATTATGAACGATTGTGCTTTAAAAATATATATTTTTAGCAACAGTCATATAACGTTTGCACAGCTATTGTTTAGCCAAGAATCTTATTGCGGGTTTAAAGTTAAACTGCAACTATTTGGAACTCGGTAGTTAAAAATTCCGTTTTTATATTAAATTTGTATTAATATAAAAGGTGTTGAAGCATATGACTACATGCGTTGTAACGTTAACTATATAATGAATCTGAGGATTGATTGTGTGCGACTATTGGCAGGCAAAAATAAATAATTGGTACTAGTCTAATAAACTCAAAAATATATTATAACTATAACAAATATATATGGATAACAAATACTTCACCTTAAAGTAAATTATTTCTGCCTGAAATTAAAAATATATTCCATCTCCTATAAGTCGCGCTAGTCTCATACAACTACCCCTTAGACTATGTCTGCTTTCGAGAAAGATAAAGATGTTAGAAGTGACGTCAATATGAGTCTTAATGCGGATTAATCGTGATCTCTCGCTCGAGATAGGCTTATCTAACTTTATTTTCTCATGTTGAAGAGTTTCAATGTAATGGATACGGAGTAGGTACTGTACAGTACAGTACAGTGATTATGATAAATTGAGTTTTTAGGTAATTTTTTTTTATTATTTTTCTATTATTTAATACATTTTTATTAGGTCGGCTTGTAACTATACAGGGTGGAAGCGTTAGCGCTCCTTTTACGGGAACAGCATATAGGGTAAAATATTTTAGGCCCATACCTAAAGATATTAATCAAAATACCTCAACAGCTTAGACGTAGGATTTTTTTTTCATTTCACGATGTTTATCCATACCTGTATTCGTGTGACGAACGAAGATATAAGCAACTTTGAACTTTGCCGCCAATACCTATGACTCGATTTTGGAATGAGGAGTATGCGGCGGTTTCCCTAGTTTGATAGGTTTTGATTGGTTGATGTCTGCGTGCGTCGTTCTTGACAATTATATTATTACTAGCGACCCGCTCAGCTTCGGCCGCTTAAACCACAGAATTATTTAATTAACACACTGAATTATGTTAGTGTTTTATATACCTATAATATATGTTTGCAACGCAATTAAGATTTTTAATGAAAAAGTATCATTACTTCAAACTTTTATTAGGACCTTGAATAAGTTCCTGCTGTTTTTTGAAAGATGGCGTTGCGGCACTCTGTGCATGGAATTTCGTACGGTAACTAATCACCAAAGTAGTACTATATGTAACCTCAAATTATAGTAGAATAGTGTTTACTACAGTGTCAACTACATATTTATTTTCCCTTTGTGAAAATGTGTACTTTTGTGCCAAATAAAGTGTTTTTGCGGGGAATTTTATTGCACTGCTTTATTCAGAAAAAATCTGCAGCAGAAGCACACAGAATTCTCGTTGAGACAATGCTTTGTCGAATACAACGTGCAGAGACTGGTTTAGGCGCTTCAAAAGTAATGATTTTGACCTTGAAGACAAAGAGCGTTCTGGAGCACCGACAAAATTTGAAGACAGAATTGGAGGCATTGCTTGAAGAAGATCCATGTCAGACGTTAGTAGAGCTCGGGAAAACGTTACAAGTAGATGCGTCAACAGTTTCAAAACGTTTAAAAGCGTTAGGAATGATCCAAAAGCAAGGGCATTGGGTGCCGTATGAGTTGAAGCCGAGAGACGTAGAAAGACGTTTTCTCATGTGTGAATTGTTGCTTCAACGGCAAAAGAGAAAAGGTTTTCTGCACCGTATCGTCACTGGGGATGAAAAGTGGATTCACTACGACAATCCAAAGCGAAAAAAATCGTGGGGCATGCCGGGTCACGCATCAACATCGTCGCCAAAACCAAATATCCATGGTTCTAAGCTTCTTCTCTGCATTTGGTGGGATCAGCAGGGCGTAATTTATTATGAGCTGCTTAAACCTAATGAAACTATCACGGGAGCTCGCTATCGACTTCAGTTGATGCGTTTGAGTCGCGCTCTGAAAGAAAAGCGGCCACTATACGAGCAGAGACACGACAAAGTGATTTTATTACATGATAATGCTCGGCCACATGTGGCAAAACCAGTCAAAACTTACCTGGAAACACTTCAATGGGAAGTTCTACCCCACCCGCCGTATTCACCGGACATAGCCCCCTCCGATTACCACTTGTTTGGGTCGATGGCGCACGGTTTAAACGAGCAGCGCTTCCATTCATTTGAAGAAGCCGAAAAATGGCTTGATTCCTGGACTGCCTCGAAAGATGAGTCGTTTTTCCGACAGGGGATTTAATTGCTACCAGAGAGATGGGAGAAAGTGGTCTCTAATGATGGACAATACTTTGAGTAATGTCATTGTAAGCATTATATTTTAACTTATTTTTTTTTAAACAAAAAAAAACATATATAGCGATAACTTATTCAAGGACCTAATAGTAAGTATTACTCCAAACTTTCGGTCGCATTTTCGTACCTCCCATAAGAATCTTCAGTTGAATGTTTGAAACAAAAACACAAGTTATCGATACTTACAATAAAATCCCAACTCATGGGTGTCCGTCCGTACATGGAAGATATTACATTTAACAATGTAATAGAACTTAGTCAGTTTGTCTGTTTGTCTGTGCGTTTGTTCTCGATAATCTCAGAAACTGCTTAACCGATTATTTTGGCAAACTTCCGTTAAATATTTAGTATTATATTAGTTTTATTGTAATCGGTTCACACAAAGTTAAAACCAGATCCACGCGTTATCCCGCCTATAGCAGGGTAGGCAGAGGGAACTTAATATTAAGATATTACGTATAATGTGTGACTGACGTGCGAAATGAAAATATTATTAAATTATAATTCAATCCTCCAAGTGGGGATCGAACCCACAACAGTCGCGTTACAGTCACATCTTTGTGCCCCTGTGCCGCGACGGCCTTTAATATTTATACAAGGTGGAAGCTTCAGTGCTCCTTTTACGGGAAGAGCATATAGGGTAAAATATTTTAAACCCATACCTAAAGGATTTAATCAACATACCTCAACAGTTCAGACGTAGGATTTTTTTTTCATTTCACAATGTTTATCCATACATGTATTTCGTGTGACGCAGTTACGCATAGATACCAATAACGTAAACTCATACAACTACAAAAATACTACTAAAACCTTTAGAACTTTGAACTTCGCCGCCAATACCTACGACTCGATTTCGGAATGTTGCGGCGGTCTCCCTTTGATAGGTTTATGTCTGCGTGCTTAGTTTTTGACAAATTGTATTTTATTTTACAACGATAATTTTATTATTTATTTTGTTTGAACAAATAACTTTTTCATTTTTGGGTTTTTTTTATTATTGTATTAGGCTTTTATAGAGTAGTTAAAACTGTGGTTTCATTTAAAGTAGTGCTGACAAAAATACTCTGTATAGTAAGAGAGAAGAAGAGAAATTACACTTTAAGCAACGTAAGTATAAAACTATAAGAATATGTAAATAACCAAATAAAAAACATGCTTTTCTATGTATGTGAATTCGTGTATACTAAATCCTAAAAATGCGTGTACGCGGAGCTATAAATTATATAAGCCTAAACTCCAATAGTTTAGTAATAACTACCGAAGAGTTCCATTATTCAGATACTGGCTTCATCATCAGACTAGCTCAATGATACCATATTATTGTATTGTTTGTTATGTAACGTGCAAGTTTCAAGATGCTACACAGTCTTTATATAAGAATAACATTTTATTTCTTAGATTTTATTTTAACTACTCTATAAAGACCTAATAATAATCTCTATATATAATAAAAGGATAGAAAAGTCAATTCTGTACATGAAAGATATAAAAAAAATAAAAAGCAGATAGGTCAATATATCGATTATAGAACCTAAAAAATCACTCAGCAGAATTTTTGTCTGTCTCTTCGGGTTTCATACCGAATTTCATGAGTTTTCTTTAAAAAAAAATAAAAACCGAAAAATGGAAATTACTTAAAATATCGATAACTACAGTATGAAATTAAATGAATTTTGGCAAGGTAATAGTTCAAAGCCTAATGCAACTTATAGGATAGTTTTTATCATAGAATATAAAGAAATTTTAGTAGAAAAAATAACATAATTATATTTTTTAATAAATAAAATCGACTTCTTCAATTTCAACCGGATTTCATACTCTGAACTTAACTAAACTTTCACCAAACTACCCCTTATGTGTACCCTTTCTAAAAAAAAAGAATTATTAAAATCGGTTAAGTTGATATTGAGTTATTCGTATATTTGTCGCGCACATACTTGATGTAATTTTGAGACTTATATGATTTTCTCATGGATACCATTGTCGGAAATGAACTAAATTAAAATAGGACTACACGGGACGCACTAGCTTCCAAATATAAAAAGAATCATCAAAATCGGTTCACTCAGTCAAAATTAATTTCCTTGAGGGGGGAACTGAATCCACAACTGTTGTGCTTAAAATCACACACTTATGCCACTGCGCCACGACGACCTCTTTAAATATTTTTTGTATTTAAAGACAAATATTTAATTATACGGTATTTAGATAGATGATAAAGACGCGTGCACGGCAAGCGCAGTTTTTCCCGCATAAACTCCGATCTTGACTCTAAATATTGAAATCTTGGTGTTATTTATCACCAAACAAATTGAAAATTGAAGCTAGAATCTAATACCGCATTTAAATCGGTTGAGTCGATTCTGAGATTAGCGATAACAAACGCACAGACAAACAGACAAAAAATTTAAAAATCCTTGTTTTGTGTTCTACTATAATACATTAATAAAGGTCCCCAAAATATTCTTTCTTAAACATCTTCCGAGTACAGACACCGATACATTACCACTTTATTATAAGTATACAAAGTGTTTTTGTCGTCACCACTTTAAATGAAACCACAGTTCTAACTACTCCATAAAAACCTTATACAATTAAAACAAAAGAGATTTATCCAAAAATAAAAAAGTTATTTTTTTAAAACAAAATAATTAATAAAATTATCGTTGTAAAATAAAACGGCAATTTTCAAAAATTACGCACACAAACATAAACCTATCAAAGCAACCGCCTCACTCACGAATTCGAGTCGTAGTTAATGACAGCAATTTGAATTGCGTAAAACAGAACGAGAGATATCCCAATCTCGCATTCACTTAGTAGTATTTTTGTAGTAGTAGGTGTTTACGTTATTGATATCTATCCGTAACTGCGTCACATGAAATACAGTTTAGATAAGCATCGAAAAAAAAATTCACGTCTTAACTGTTGAGGTAACTTGAATAATTTCTTAAGGTATGGATTTGAAATATTTTACCCTATATGTTGCTCCCGTAAAAGGAGCGTAGACAATTCCACCCTGTAGATTAATATTAATTATTGAAATTAAAATCTTAATTGAAAACTAGTATTCGGATTTTGGAGTAAAATTATGATTTTTTTAAAAGAATCAGAATTGGTTTTTGATTTAATCAAATAGTAATTGATATATCTAAGTATTTACCTGTTTTACCCTTAGCGGAAATAGTAATGCCAACACTTCTATCAACTTCTATCAAGAAATTGACAGTATTAGTTTTAGTTGTTAGTTTCGTGTATTGCTTTGTAACTAAAGTACTTATAAGTGACTTTCTGCCTGTGGCTTTGTTAAATTATCTCTTTTCTTATTCTTGTGTATAACATGTTTTTATTATTATTTGTGTTTTTGTGATAATTACTTTACGAATTTGGACAATTTTAGTTAGTGTTGTAAGGAGGCCAGTAGTGGCGTAAGGGCACGTAGTGACTGCACAATCGACTGGTCGTAGGTTCGATCCCCACTCGAAGAAATAAAATATTTATTTACATTTATATTTTCATGTCTTCGCTCTGGTGCCGAAGCAAAGCGCGGCGTTGAGTTCCGCCACTCAACACACAATGCCTCCAGAAGTTAGCGGAAAGTGGAGAACGGAGTACCTTAACATTAGGTTCCCTCTGCCTACCCTGCTGTTTGCGGGATATAGCGTGAAGCTGATAGTTAGTGTTTTTATTTTAAAATGGCGTATTCTTACTTACTTCTGCGGAGTACATGGATATTATTTTCATTTGTGTGAGCTGGTATTCATCGAAATAAAATACTAGACCAGCTTTTTTACCGGTAATTTAAATGCTACGAAATTTTTAGACTCATACTTTACTCATACTTGGCCCCATAACAGAATATACCGACCAGATCCCCTTAGTTGTTACGGACAGACAAATGCAATTTATTAATTAAAAAACAAGGGGGGATACTTTGAAAATATAAAAATTTAGATATCTATTAAATAAATGGACTATAAAAACAATAAATGTGAGTAATAAAGTGTTGCGTTGATTTAACATCACTTCGCCGCCTTTACCTATATAGCTACGCTAGTGCGACCTTGCTGTTTTAACAGGTTTGACGTCATTCTTTACAAATGGTGTATTATTTTACAACGATAATTTTATTATTTATTTTATTTGAAAAAATGACTTTTTCATTTTTGGGAAAACTGTGGTTTCATGTTCATTAAAAAGTGGTGATGACAAAAACACTCTGTATATTTAAGAAGCACATCATTGTCATCGGAGTCAAGTAAATTACTCCATCAGAAGGCTAGCCGGCAGGCACCAGGTGATTCTGTCGCAATTTTTCTCCGAAAATGGACTGTCGAACAACAATAATGTAAGATTAAAAACTGTATCTAAGATATCTATTCTTAAAATAATAATAAAAATATTACTACATTTAATTTTATATGACATAAACTGTTTTTGTCGTTTTTTGTTTTTTTTTTTGTAAAATGTAATTTTGTCTATGTGCATGTAAAATAGAAAATTAAAACAAACATTTATTAGTACTCCCCTAACCTACTTATATACATGACAAATTTAAATTTTCTAAGTTCAGTAGTTTCGTTTGTGCGTTATCACTTGTAGTCACTCAGTAACGGAAAAACTTTTAGTTTTATTTTTTCCTTAAAAATTTAAACATCCTTCTCTCGCCATATATTATAAATAAAATGGCCGAGTCAGTAATAACGTAGAAGTGGACAGAAAACAAGAAGATATAAATACATTTTGATACCGGAAGCAGCAACGTCAGCGTTTATACTACACTTTTAGTATACTAGACGTCATCGTGATTCAATTGGGAACTCTTTCACTTATGTACAACGATTGTATCATATTTATATATATATATATATATATATATNATATATATATATATATATATATATAAAATAGGTATGTTGATTTCTACGTTGTAGTTAGCAATATACGTAGTATACTAATATTAAATTATAAAGCTGAAGAATTTATTTGGTCGAACGCGCTTATCAAGTTTCACAAGAAAAAAGATTGTTATGTTAGATATTTATAGAAAAAGGCTAGGGTTTATTTAACATCACGATTCGTTTCGTTAAAGTTACAATTTTTTTGTGTACATAGAATTTGCCACCACTTTGCTCCAGACTTGTGTATGTCTCAGTTACTTTACTGTCTTAGTTATTTCTATATAACCTGACGGGCAAAACTGCAGATACGTGCTAGTCTAAAATAAATAATAGAGAAGTGACTTTACGTTAAAATCCAAAAACAACGTTTTATTTTTACAAACTTTTTATTTTTACAAATGTATAATATTTACATTAGTAAAACTAAAAATACCGGACAAGTGCGAGTCGGGCTCGCCCACCGAGGGTTCCGTACAAAAAATTAAGGTCTCGAGCTTTTTCTGACTTAGCTTAAGTTCAGACTTAGCTTAGCCAGAGCCCTTCTGATACCTCACTTGAACTAGCTGCTTTAATACCAAATTTTGGCCCTTTTTTAAAGCTATAATTTTTTTTAGTATTTAACTACAAATGTTAGTAAAATAAGTAAAAAATAAAAAATTATGGTAGTTAAATAGTTTTCATATTTTTTCCTGAAGATACTAGCTGCCAAATTTCATAATTCTAGGTCAACCCTATTAATTTTGATTCCTTTTATAATGTCGAAATACGCGCTTTTTGCTATTTAAAGATATTATTTCTTAGAGTTTAACAACAAATGTATAACTTTGAGATTTTTTCCTGAATTAACATTATCTGTAGAGGATAGGTGACAAATTTTCTAATTCTAGGTTAACCGGAAGTACCCTATTAATTTTGATTCTCTTTATAGTGTCGAAAACCGTGTTTTGTTTTTTAAGGCTATTATATTTAAGGATTTAACCACAAATATGTAGTTTTCAGATTTTTTCCTAAACTAGTGCTACTTATAGATGCTAGGTGCCAAATTCTAAAATTCTAGGTCAACCGGAAGTACCCTATGACTTTTGATTTTATAGTGATGAAATACGTGATTTTTATGATATAAACGGCCATATCTTTTTTCAAAGTAAATATATTATAGAAATATGTTTTTTTATCAGCAAATTATGGGGGCCGTAAATCTGAGTATGTGGTTTGGATTTCAACTCGGTATCTCCAAGCGTTCTTGAGATAAAGGGTCTTGTCAGATAGACAGAACGACAGATAAATAGATAGATAGACAGACAAACGGACAAGAAAGGGATCTTATAAAGGTACCGAACCCTAAAAAAGAAAAATGCTTCAATAATGTCAAAGTGGTAAAAATAAACTATGAATGTTTTAAATCAATCAGAATAATAAACAAAACCAAAGTCCCGATTGCATACTACATTAATATATCCAGTAACACTCGCGCCATGAAGACGAACGTATTATTTGTCTAAATCCATTCACTGGTTAAACAGTTACAAGGGAAAAAAGAATGTGCTAAAACATAACTTCTCTGTAGTCGGTTTATAAAAAGTTTCGGAACAAAAATAAGCGCTCATAGCACAGCGGCACAGTGTTTGTCTGTATAAGTGATGATTGTGTGTTCGATTCCCACTAGGATGAATAAATTATTTTCATTTCCTCGTTCTAGTAAGAAGAAAAAGTGCGGCGTTGTACAATGTATTACGACCCATCAACACAACCTCTAAGGTAATCTTATTTAAGTTTCACTTGAGTAGTGATCATTAATTCTGACTAACATACTTCGATATTAATTCCAAAGTTGAATGGAAACTTGAACTTTACTTATTAACGTCGAGCTTTCATACACCATAAGCAGCTTTCGCATAATCGTCAAAGCTTTTAAATTTAATAAAAGATAATATAAAGATTTATTAATTTATTTGGAGGAACTACACACCGCAGTTTGTGATGGCTCATATGCTGTTCGTTCGTCATTTTTAATACAAAAAATCCTATTGTTTTTATTATTGTTCAATACTAAAAATAATTGGATTTTTTTATCTATCTACGTTGGACCTTACAATAAAAAAAGTGACGAACGGAAGTGTCATAATCGGAACAGAGTAGCATAAAAATAGGTTCCCAGCTCAGTAAGCAGAGGGATCTGCTTACTCTGCTATACCGGAAACAGAGTGAATCTATAAAAAACTATTATTGCTATAGTAATCAGAATGCAGGACACTCATAATGTTTATTGGCAACACTAGAACCACACAATCAGCTACACTTTTCTTGGTTTTGAGCCTAAACATCAAAACGCGAATGGAAACAACTTTAATTATCTAAATTCTAAACTGATGGTGATTTGTCGTTTTACTTGCTTTTTAGGAACGAAGGCCAATCGAAAGAACGAAACAAAAAAATCACGTTTTTTCCTGAATAGGAGGGAGATAGGAGGTTATAGGTCTAGTGTTAAGAAACTTAATTGTACACTTTTCAGCCAGCTTTTGAGATATTGCTCAGACAGAACTCAACGTCGCGTTTTGTCCCCTAGAGCGAGGACATCAAAATATGTTATTTCCTCGAAAGGCAATCGGGCTCATGACAGTGACGTTTAGAGGAAGACAAGGTTCCCTCTTTCTACTTTGCTGTATGCCACAAAAAGAGTGGAGGTTAAAAATCTCAAAAATCCCGCTGACAATTTATAGAAAATTCACAATCGTGTATCTGTTTCTTCCAGTGGCGTAGCTGGGGGGGTGCGAGCGGTGCGGTCGC
>JAAIXJ010001074.1:0-18465 GCA_013403705.1 Heliconius hermathena
AATATTATTAAATAGCGTAGTTCACAAAAACCGCTATACTGGTAACAAGACAATGAGTAGCATTAAGTTTCAGCATTCCATAAGCAATATCTCAAATATTGGGCGGAAAATAGGAAATGAAGTGTCACTGAGGAAATGAAGTGAACACTAGGTTTACAGTTCTATTAGCCTACACTACTCTAAGACAAGATAGAAGCATAAAGTAAGAACATAAATAAATAAAAATAAGCCATCTCTTAAAAGATATACCTGCAGTCGAAGAGAACATTTCAACTTCTCTAGTCCTTGCATATCTCATACTTAAACCAAGAGCAGCATTTTGAATTGTTAATATAGCCAAACTAACATATTTTATGTAACCTGCAAAGTCATTTAAAATGCAGTTTGGTAAAAAGAAAATAAGTAATTCATTTAGAAGGTTCATTTTTTTATCTTACAACATAAGAACTACATTAAAATGTTATATGTTATTATATTTGTTATTCTAATAAAATAATTTTTGATATGAATCTAAGATTAAATATTAATCAAAGTATATATATAATTAGCTTGTAAATGAAACAACTTATCATTTATATCTAATAAGCAAAATCTTTTACAAGTAAGATAAATTTGTATCTTATCAATTTGCTCAACTTAATTGTACATAGACAATTTTAAAAGAAAAAGATTTTCATCCCTAATTTGCTTTAGATTTTAAATAATATTTTTGTACACTGAAATATATTATTGGTAAGAACCAAAGAAAACACAAACCAAAATTATGCCTTCTATTAGGAGAATAGTTCTCGGCCTTTTTATCGTCTACATCCATATTTTCTAGATTAAGGGGATTTTCAGCAGTCACTGTTTCGTCTTCGTTATGAATTTCTTCAGTTGATTTAGCTTTCTCCTGTAGATTGGTATCATCTGTTGACGTCATATTAACTACTTACTTCAAAAAATATCTCCTTCTAGCCATGAAGATATAAAATAATTATAACAAAAGTTCGGGGAAGCTAATACAAAGTATTAACTTTAACTAATAATAATTTTTAAAATTTACCTGGCAATTATTTTTTTATTATATGAATAAAAAGTTGTTACTTGATATTCATTACGCTCTTATTTATATAATTATAGTAACGCAAACAAGAAACAAACAGATTCAGTTTCGGTTTTGTTAAATTGTTGACGTAGCTCTCAGAGCAAGGAAGACATTGAAAATTAAAAGTTGTCATAAAATGTTACTTGTCAACTGTCATTTATGGTTATTTTATACTTTTTATGAAAAAGTATTAAGCCGTACAGCCTTCTAAAAGCTGACTCGTATATCCAGTAAACAGCGATACGGTATGTATTTGAAAAGCAACCATAATAAAACCAGCGTGTGAAACTGAAATTTTGCTGTGAGATATAAGCTTGGGACACTATAATGCACGTTTAATGAAGTCTATCTAATCTATGAACTACCCCTATTTATTTAAAAAAATGGAATTATAAAAAAATGTGTTGATACGGGCAATGACNTATATATATAATTCCATTATAATATATATATATAATATTGAAATCAAAATAATTACTTAGTATAGTAATAAAGATTACAAGTAAGTCTAAGAAAACGAACACCTATTTCACCTCATCCACTTTATAAATCTTTATTGTTATTTCTTCCATCACTAATCCACGTTTACATTCTCACCGTGAAAAGCATGATTAACTTATTCCTGGACACGCGAGTGCTTAGGATGCTGTCCTCTAAACAGACCAATACGTCGTCGTTTTCGGTTTGAGGCAGCCGTACGAGACGTCCAAATTAGAAATCGAATTAAATTAATTAAACATAAGACGCTGGAAGTTTTAAGATCCACCAATCATAGAGGAATAAGTGCCCCCAAAATGTTAAACACATTCCTGACGAGATTTTAGTGATTCCCAAGAAACAGTGAGCAGAATTTACAAGGAGATATGTGATGAAGCCTCTGCTTCAATCAAAACATACACCGAGATTTGATATTGCAGATGGGAAAATGAACATATCAAAAGTTAAGAATATTATACGAAGATTAAAATGCAGCGGGAGCAGATGAAGTTATGGCCATGCTTCTTGGACTTGTTCCAGTTTTGTGCAACTTACGCTGAAAAACAGGGGAGGTACCAGACGATTATCAATCCCGAGCAAGGTGCAGGCATCATGCCTTTGTAAAGGTTTACAGACACACTGCAAGTTAAAAGGGCTATCAATTGTAATATCTGCTGCTATGGCAGGTGCACGGAGGCTGTAGACCTGATAGGTTTACGGGAATTTTTTGGTCCTAAACCAAAAAGTTTTTTGAGCATTTGTAAGATGTTTGACAAGGGTGTAAGATATTTTGGGAGACTGCCTCGGTACAATACAAGGGTTTCCCTCGTTGTAAAGTCTGTTTATAGATATCACAAACCCCCGCATGGCATTTATAAAGAGATTGACGAGTGGTAACAGTGGATAAAGTAAAACATACAGAGTAGGGCTTTTGGCGCTCCGTTCCCTCTGACTACCCCGCTAGGGATAAAGTGAGATATAAAAAATAAAGAATAATGAAAAAAATAAATAAAAACAACTAAAGAATAATAATAGAAATCGTTAAATTTTAGATATATTTTATTAACTCTAAATATAAAATTTAAGTTGAAGTAGCTTATTTTTGTACTGTTCTATATGCTAAAAACAGTAATATTATTTATAACGTTTCCATTACACTGAAACTAAATGCCATGGAAGTGATATAGCAAGAAGATTCAAAAGAATAAAATCCGAGAAAAATTCACGAACAAAATTTAGGTACAACGTAAATTTTTAGTCATAGCTGGTTTTAACATTAAAATTTCATCACACGACCCATCCGTGAGTTAACCTATTAGAAATATGTCTAAGATTCAGGACTACAGCCTGAAATCAGACCCATTCGTCTACTCTAAAAGCTAATAATCATTGTCTTCAGCTACTTCTCTTTCAGAGTCATTGTCATCTTTTGCCATTTTACTGGCAATGACGTCGCAATCAATGATATTTTTACATAAAACAAGTTGGAATTTTATGAAAAACTCATTCAAAGTACATGAAATGTGCTGGCTGGATTTGTTCATAATGTCAATATAAGTATATATTAATACATGCCGAAACATTTTTAATCTAAAAGTAGTAAATACTAAATAAAGATATCAATGACGATTGATGTGCTAAAATTAGGAGAATCCAATTTAAGACTTATTTCTAAATTGTTAAAGCATCCGTAGCGGCAGTTGCACCGTCGGAAATTAAAGCTCTGCATGCTAACATTATTATAAACCCAAAATAAACAGTACGTTAGATAACGTATTTTCGTTATCTAACGTACTGTACGTTAGATAACGTTTTTTCGGCAATATTTAAAACAAAAGCTCGCTTAATCAATGACCCTATTTTTATAAACTTTTTTTGCGAGCGATTTTTGTGTAGATACACCTAAATTATAAGCACGATTTATTATTAAAAACTTTAAGTATGTACTTATTTCATTAAAAATAGTAAAAAAATTAATATAGTTTAATTACGAATATTTTTAAAAAATAATTAGCTAAGAATATATCAAATCTCCATGTAAAATATTCAATTTTTTGAAGGTTTTTTGTTAAAATATATTTTTGTATACATTACACCATTAAACTTGTCTAGACTGCTTGTTTGTTATTTAGTTAAGTATTTAATACGATATTCATCTTCTTAAAATAATTTATTATTAATGAGTAAGCACAAGGAAATTTAAGGGTTTCGGAGAACTGCCAGGATACGGGTTGAGCACGAACTACTTTCAATGCAATGTTCAAAATCTCGGCTTTACAAAAATATACATTACTAAATGTACGCCATTAATTCGTTTAAATATATTACCTTAATTTAAAATGTGTAATAATCGCAGAAAACAAAATTCTGTTCACTTGTATTATACAAAATAGTGATATTAATTTATTAAAGTACTAGCGGACCCGGACGCGGCTTCGCCCGCTTTAACTATACAAATACTTATTAGATATATTTAGGAAATTGTTTTTGAAAATATATAACTAATTTAAATGAAAAAAATCATAAGTAAACGTAACCAAAGTAAAATATTAATAAAAAAAACTAAACCAAACCAGCATTATTAATATTATCAAAGTGAAATAAATATTTAAAAGAATTAAAATTAAATGTGTTGTGCTATGTTTCTGCAAGTGCATGTGGTTATTTACATAATACTCAAATACAGTAAAAAAATATATATTTTTTGTCTCTGTCTGTCTTTTTATTTCTCCGAGCTAGTAGACGTGGGTCGTAACGTCTTTTAGGCATAATTGGTTGCGACTAGTTTCGGGTACACGAGTAACTAGTTTTCAAAACTGCTTATTTTTGTAACTAGTTACAAAGAACGCTTTACGCTTACTTTTATACTTGTGATTACAGAAAACGTTAAATGTAATCATAACGGTAAAAAGTGTTATGATTACGAAAATGCTTAAGGTTATATTACCTATCATACTAATATGAAACGTATTAATTGCCTTTATTCCTAGAATTTTAATATTAGAAAAATATTAACTTTTTTTCAAAATCTGTAAACATGCTTGCAACGATATATTTAAACTTTAAAGGGATACAATTAATTCAAAAGTAAAAAAATTGGAGACTTATTTATAAAAAAAATTGTATGTTGATTATTTGTTTTTTTTTTTATATTTTTTTAAGCTATATTCACTTAATAATATAATAAAGTCCGCTTAATTATTTAATAATAATAATCTTTATTTATAATTAGGTTCGTTTTTTTTAAATTTTACTATTAAAAAATATTCAAAAATATTTGACGTTTTTGTTCTAAGAATGAAAATAATGTACAATGCAAACAAATTCGATCTATTGATGTCTCTCTTTTCTTTCGAAACGTAGTAAGATAGAGCGAGATGCAACTATGTTAGAATCGATGTAACTGACATTTCTATTTTATAATATAATCTAATTAAAATAAGTTACAGTTGTGCTGCAACTGCTTTTGACAAATGTGTTACTGCTTACTGTCATGAGACTATGTATGTGAAATAATCGTTGTGTCCCCCCGAAACTAGTAATGCGATTATTCGACTCGTAAGCAGTTTCTGAAACCGATTACATTACATAACGCCCATGTCTACGAGCTAGTATCTAGAATAACTGAACAGATTTTTACTGGATTTTCAATGATCGATTTTATTGATTTACCTGGAAAAATCTTTTTACACGTTTTTCTTGCGCACGTACATAGATACTATTTGAAATAACTAAAGTCCTTTCTACATTAAATAAGATCATTTTTGCGAGCGAAATAAAATAAAATCCCAAAAAACTAAAATTACAATTTATTAAGTGTATAACAACGGTATAGATAACCATCCAACCGAGATGATATAACCAAGACTTCTTTCTTTAATACTTAAATAATATTATGCGGATGCCGCGCAGCACACCAAGAAATTAATGAAAATCTAACTAATCTACTACTCGAATAAGCGAAGAACCAAAGAAAAGAATAAAAAATAATTATAAACAGCAAATAATTATATAAAAATTAACAGTAGTTCGAAAATGTATGAAAATTTACAAAACCGTCAGTCATCTGCCCGTTCGCGTCGGTCATATTATGCCGCTCGTAGGCCAGGTCATTTCGAATCAGTGACATCTCCCTAATTATTTATTAGAATGTTATACAGTAAACTATAATTTCAATGTAGATAAAATGCTAAAAGTAACTATTATATTCATTTTTATAAGGATCAATATCAAATTATAGAAAAAACTTACAACAAAAACCCGATAAATATAAAGTAAATTAATTAAAATGGTTACTTTTGCTCAACCTTCAGAGATAAACATGGTATATGTATCGCCGACTTTTTTAAACATTTTTTAAAGGACAATATTTTTGTAAAACATTGTTTTTATGTATCTCATAAGGTGGAGTCGGCGCACGCCATGTATGCGTTAAGCAAGCTCATTTTGGGTGACGTTTTCTTATAACAACAAATAAACTTTGCAAACCGTTGCTTAGCAACGGTCGGTTGTTATTAACATGGCAGAATAAATTGCCTGTCAAATCAAAATGTATTTTAATATATTAGTATATATCGACAATATTACAAATATGAGGAAAAAAAAGTAACCTATGTTCATCCGAAGACCCTCAAGTATCTCTATATGGGTATTTTATCACAATTAAATTAGCGGTTTGGCCCTGATTGCGTAAAAGACAGACAGACAGACAGAGTTACTTTCGAATTTATAATATAGATATGGATGCAATTTTTCATATTTTTTTTTCTTATGTACGTTACCACATAAAATCGTCGTACGCAAACTGACTTTACAGACAATCAATTTTAATCAGCATTTTTTTTCAGCGTTACGCTCTATTCGTATCCGCATATGGCAGAGGGAGCCTAGTGTTAAGATAGTCAGCCAGGCCCACCTTCCTCTGACCAGAGTGGAGAAATGAAAATATTAAATATCTTTTGAGTGGGAATCGAACCTACAACCGTTTACATTGACACGCTTATGTCCCTGCACCAAGTGGCCTCAATAAGCATATAACAAAAAAAGGTGATTGTTGTGTATGTTTTATTAATTTTAGGATAATGTTATTAGATTATATTTAAATAATATTTCTTTTCACAGGTTTGGCTAAACAAAGAGTATTTTATTATAGCCACTCTTCAGAGAATCTCTAATTTTTCAGTAGTGTCATAGAGAATGAAACATATTAATAATATTATGGTACCTAAGAACTAATGTATCTTTTACTATATTAAAAATATTCCTTCTAAAAAATAAATTCTGCTTTTTCTATTATAGTCAAAAATTTTAAAAAACAAACAGCATTCAGTGAAAATTTTTGCAAATAGTAGTTGATATTTTTCAAAAATAATTAATATTTTTGAGACATTGCATGTTGATGGCTGGAACTCAATGCCACACACTGTATATCTATAAGCACAGCAGAACAGTATTGTTAATACAATTAAGTTTCTGTAAGCCATTTTTCTGCATGAGATGATTTTTCTGATGATTTGGTCAGTGATTTTCACCTGAGGACTGAAAATTTTTTTTCTTCTCTTTAATCTGGTAACAAAAGCAGCATTGGACTTCACCACTCAACATGCAATATCAAAAAAATAGGGAACCGAGTATCTTAACACTAGCTTCTCTCTGCCTAATCCACAAATGATACATATGTAATTTAGTGCTTATATTAATAAGCACTAAATTACAACAGAATTAAATTACAAACACAAAAAACATGTTTATTATGAGATAAATAAAATATTTATTAAATTAAATACACAACACAACTACTTCATAAATTCTCCATTATTGATCATTTTCAAAATCTGCTGGATTCTTGCGTCCAAGTCTGTGGTGTTCCCTTTCTACACCTTCATATACAAGGTATCCAATAATAAAAGCTGCAAAATATAAAATAAATATTAAAAATAAAATTTATCTGTCAAATAGTTTCACTGGCTGCCAGTAATTTTATGTTTAGACAGTACAATACTATATTAAGATATTAAAACTGCATGTGGCTCTGTTGTTTTGCAGATCATTAAAAGAAATGTTTTAATATATTTGACATTCAATGACCTATTGACATATAATTCACAAAATGAGTTTAAAGTTTTAAAAATATACCTTAATTTTCGGAACGCTTCAATCAAAACGAATACCTTAAAAGGTCAATACTTTTTTATATGCAACGCTGGTATTTTTAATATTACAATTTGTTCCATTACCTAAATCAATTAAATTTTTGATAAAAATGGTCTATTTCTACTTTAAAAAATCTTGAAACTTACGCGGTGCAACTCTAAATACATTTTCACGGAATCTGCGAAATATATTTGGAATACCATTAGAGATAGCTCCGGCATAAGCACGTTGCTCATGGGGCGATAACTTGTACGTTATCAAACCCCTGATCTTAGCTAATTCTCCAAAATGCTTTCCCATTTTCTAAAATTAAATTTACAAAAAAATATCTATATATAAATTACGTAATTTCGAAATGTTCGATTGAAGTTAAATTACACTTACAAAAATGTAGACTGCACAGCAGGAGCACAGACTAAAATAAATCTGTGTCTTACTGTCTTCCATAAATTTATTCTGTGCATTTGGTGTAGGTGCTTAAGGCTAGCCACAGACACACAATATTATTGTCAATACAATATTGGCAATATATTTTTTTTAGCTTAACGCTGTATCCCGCATACAGCAGGATAGGCAGAGGGGAACTTAGTGTTAAGACACTCCGTTCCCCACATTCTGCCAAATTCTGGGGGTATTGCGTGTTGAGTGGCAGAACCCAACGCCGCTCTTAACCTCGACACCAGAGTGAAGAAATGGAAATATAATTTTTTAAAGTAAATATTTCATCTCCTCGAGTGGGGATCGAACCCATAACCAGTCGGTTTTACAGTCACACTTCATGCCGCTGCGCCACGACTGGCAATAATATTGTTCAATATATGGCCCCACACACTACACAATATTATTGACAATATTTCGTAGTAAAATCTGATGCAGTCACTCAATCAGCAGCTTTATTTGTATGTGCTAAATCAAAAATAGCTAGAATGAAATAAGTCGTTGCTTTAGTTATTGCATTTAGCTAACTTACAAAAAATAGATTGATCACAGACTAAATGAGAAAAAAAATGGAGTTTTAAATTTTCAATGTTATGAACAACAACAGAGGCCATTCGTTGCCCAGGGGCACAAAGTGTGTCTGTCAACGCGAAAGGTTCGATTCCCGCTCGAAGAAATTATACAGATTGATTTGTCATAAAATTGTTTAAAGTGTTAAATGAAACCACACTACAAAAACCTAATACAATTAAAACAAAAGAGATTTTCCCAAAAATGAAAGTGATTTTTTCAAACAAAATAATTAATAAAATTATCGTTTAAAAAAACGACCTTTGTCAAGAATGACGCACACAGACACTAATCTAAGCAAAGCCATAACGCCGCACACGCCTCATTCACGAAATCGAGTCGTAGGTAATGGGGGCGATGTTGATGAATTGAGTAAAATCTAACGATCCCTTTCTCGTTCTAGTATGTTTTTTGCGAATTAAAAGCGGCGGACATTTTTGTGGGTGTTTACGTTAGTGGTTTTTATTCGTAACTGCGTCACACACAATACATTATGGATAAACGTCGTGAAATGAAAAAAAAACTATGTCGAAACTGTTGAGGCATCTTGATTAATTGCTTTATGTATGGGCTTAAAATATTTTATCCTATATGCTGATCCCGTAATGGGACCGCTGACGCTTCCACCTGCATAAGCTAAGAAAAAGTACTTGTGTTTTTTATTCATTAAACATTTTCTGCAAAATTCTGGTAGCACTGTGTGTAGAATGGTGAAACTCAACGCTGCGCTTTGCCTCGATGCCAGAGCGAAGAATATAAATAAAAATTTAAATCAATAAATATACTA
Source organism: Heliconius hermathena (assembly GCA_013403705.1). Taxonomy (NCBI): domain Eukaryota; kingdom Metazoa; phylum Arthropoda; class Insecta; order Lepidoptera; family Nymphalidae; genus Heliconius; species Heliconius hermathena. Next base: position 9,513 of record JAAIXJ010001074.1, read on the forward strand.
GGATCCGCCAGATGCTGCGCATAGCGGGTGGAGCTGAGGGAAGCTATGTTGCGCAATGTAATTAAAAGAAATAAGAGGTACTTAAAATAAATTGACTCTTTAAAACTGACATTCTTAAAAATACAAAAATGAGCAATAAATAAAAAATATCGCATAACTTAAACTCTTTTCGTACTATAAGACACTTTATAAAAAAAATCTATCATGTTGAATATTGCATCATTCGTTTGAGTGCCACGTGACGTATCAATAAATGTGGAACTTTTTTAGCTCTCTTGACTGACATAGCAAATTTCGAACCTTAAGCTAACGCCAGATCTGCTGTCTCCACTATTTCCTCATCATCCTCACCGGCTGTGAAGAAGAAAGAAGCGCCAACATCAGTGTGACGTAGTAGTCCAGATACATCTTCATCATCACAAGCAATGATCTAGCAGAAGCTAGAGCATTAAGTTCTGTCAAATCAATGTCAATGTCGTGATAATAGATGTTATTTTTCTTCAACCACACCAATGCTTCCAATATTTTCTGTCTACGAACTCGGAATTCACGGTACCCACTTGCTGTTTCGCAACTAAAATCCCGGAAAAATCCGTGGAACGCTGCGGAAGTACTCTTCTAACGCCAGACAGCGACTGCAACTTGTTGAGCGACTTGTTCAACGGTGTGTATGTGACCAGTATATCGGTATTGTCCAGCGCCATTGCCATTGCCCTTAGCTGGTAAACTCGTAGGATAGGATGGACCCTAGCAATCAGCATCTCTTCAATGTCTGTCAAGCCTTGCAGCTGAGTCGGCACTTCTCCTGAATCCATTGAATTTGCAGCCGTGAACATTTACAATGTCTTCGAGCTGTGACATAAATTGCACAAGTAGATGCGAATTTGGATTTTGTCCTTCAGTTCTTGTTTTTGACATTTAGGACAAACAATCAAATTGAGCTTGCTTAAAAAGGTCTTAAACGAACAAAACCAAAATTTATTCAAATATAATTTTACATAGTCTAACTTATAATGACAGATACAAATATATTATTTTAAATTTTGATACTTGGCTACAATAGATGAGGTTTTGTATCATATTTACTCAAAAACCGTGTCATCCATAACGTTCCTGCAAAACTTCAGAGCTGTAGGTTTAACGGTCTAGAAGGAGTAGCATTACAACGAAATACCTGCTGCCGAATTTTCTGCCCGCACAGTACGTCACAAGTTAAAATATCATCCACACCATCTGGATACGTGGCAATCCACTACTGTACGGTTTCGTAGGAACTTCCTTCCACGCGCCATGGAACTGTGGAATGGCCTACCCGCGGCAGTGTTTCCATGTCGATATGACGTGGGTACCTTCAAAAAGCGCGTCTATCTCCACCATAAAGGCCGGCAACACACCTGAAGCTCCTCTGGTGTTGCATGAAGCCGTGGGCAGTGGTAATCACTTACTATCAAGTGACCCGAACGCTCGTTTGCCTTGTCCTTTTCCATAAAAAATACACTTTTGAATACTAAGAGCTTCGCTTAGCTCAGCTCAATAATTTCCTTCAATGGGGACCGAACTAACAAAACGAAAGTGGGGAACGGAGTGTTTTACACACTAGGTTCCCTCTGCCTACTCTGCTATGTGTGGGATACAGTCTGAAACTGATACTTGTGTTTTTTTAATTCGACATTCAAAATATTTGGCATTGATTTGAATGCCGAATATTTTTCAATGGAATTCACAGATTGTTTGAGTAAAGCGATGTAGCGGTTTAATTTTAATATTCAGACATTATATGAATTTTTATTTTATTTCGTCAGAAATTCTTACATCTTCTTGCCTAGTCGTGGTGCAGAGGCACATACGTGTGATTGTAAAAGCAACGGGTTCAATTCCTCCTCTAGAAAATGAAATATTGAATATTTTTATTTTTCGTTCTAGTATCAGAAGAAGAGAAAAAGTGCGGCGTTATGTTCGACCATTTTATACGTAATGCTTGCAGAATTCAGCAGAAAGTGGGAAGAAGAGTGTCTTAACACTAGGCTCCGTCTGCATACCCGCTACATGCGGGATATGGCATAAAGTTAAAAAACTTCTAATAAAAGAATTGAAAATAATGAAGGATTATAATTCAATAAATGTCTTGTTTATAATACTGTAAATGTTATTTAAGTATCTAAAAACAACTTTCAAATGAAAAGAGCAAAATGGAATGCTTGAATTAAAAAAAATACAAATAATAGACAATAATGTTTGTAAAAAGTAATAAAACGACTGTTATGGATAGAATTACTGTCTCATCCGATATTAAAATAAAGAAAACACAGGTTCAAAATTATTGTTTGTTTATTAAAGTAAAGTAAGTTTATAAGTAACTTTATTTTAGTCCAAACTTAAGTAAATGTTTTAAAGAAACTCTCGTCTTCAATACGATGGTTAAAATAAACTAATGGTATAGGAAATTATTGCAACCAATATAAAAGATTTAGCGTTATCAAGGTCTTTTTATATTTTTTATGAATATGTTTCAATTATAAAATATGAGATTAAAATATGATTTTTTTTTCGAGAAAAATAAATAAACTATTAATTTTTAAGTAAATTATTTTTTTGCTGATCTAAAATTTAAATGACATTTTATTATTATTTAAAATTGTCATGTGCATTCTTTATTCCATTTTCATACAACATTTTGAAATATTTATTAAATCGATTTTGATTTTATAAACTTCATAAAAAAATTGAGAAGACACTATAAACTAGTAAATTATTTCTTACAGCCTTAAGTATTACGCACTACTGGACTACTTACATTAACTCTTACGTATTAGTACCGTATTTATTGAATATTTTTTATTAAATATTCTTTTGTCCTATTTCTCAAAAATGAAAAAAAACTATAGCTATGCAAAATGTCATCTGTCAAATTACTATATTGTGTAGAGGTACTCCGTGAATGTAGATAATGGTTAAATTAAACAAATGTACTACCACAAATATTTGATATTACAGCTGAAACTATGCCATCGATGACTTGTTAGTGCCCCGCTTCGTATATATATATAGTGTAGGCAACCGTAATGTTGTTTAGTTTCGAAGCATTCCGCGTTGGTCGGACATTTCTTTTAAATAAATAATAAATTGATAAATAAAATGTCCCGAACTTGTGATGCCGCTGGCCACCAGTTTATTCCTATTGAAGTCGAAGAAAACAATATTTTTGTGGGAATATACAAAATTTTATCAGTTATAAAACCAAATTGGCCCGAAAATAACATAAAATTTAAGGTTGTTTTAAATATTGTTCAAATCAACATTTGAAATTGACATGTAAATAATAATTTTGCTATCGTTACAGTTATTTACTGATGGTATTACAAATAAACTTGTTGCTTGTCAATTAAATACTGAACAAGATAATACTGATAATATTGTACTTGTTAGAATATATGGAAACAAAACTGATTTGCTGATAGACAGAAATGCAGAAGTAAGGTAAGAAGTAGAAGTTACATTTTTTATATGTATGTGAGACAACATTATGATTTAAAAAATCTATTAATATATATTTTGTTAATTTATCTAATTTCGTTTATATATAGATGTGCTGACTATTCCATTGTACAGATTTATCACATTTTAAAAATATATATAATAATTTCTACACTAAAGACAAACTCTTTAATATTCTCACTAATTATACATTTAGTACAAAGAACACTATTAAATTTATATCAGACAATAATGTTCAACATAAAATAATTATTATTAAAATTCATGACAAAGAAAGAAATGTTTCCAATACAGCAGACCATTTTTAGATCTTAAAGAATGCAAAAAATCTAAAATGTGTAAGAAAGAACAAAGTGCCAGCTACAATCTCTCTTCACTGATTCCTACATTTAAATTATTTTTCTTATTGCTTACGCTATTATTTGTATAGAAATGACCATGAATTCAGACAATCTGAATGAACTACCAATGTGAACAATTACATTTATGGATGTTCAAAAAAAGATTGAGGGAAAGAGATTTAAATTGTTAACTGAGAAAAACATCATAATTTAAACTTGCTTTCTATTTACAACTTAACTAGTTTTATCCAATTATTTTGTTTTAATCTATTAAAAATGTTCCTTAACAAACATCCATGGTTATCAAAAGCTATTGAGAACTATATTGCAATAACCAACATATTAAACCATTTGGTGTAGTGATTATTTGATGCTAGTTCACAATAGATGATGATGTGATGTTACATAAACACATGCATATTGGAGTTCTCAACTGGCTGCCTGGTAAAGCTGGAGCAGTTCACACAACTAGAGCAGGTGCTACAGTGGGCTTAAGATAGGACTCTTAGAGAATTTATTATATATTTTAAACACACACTTAAAACTTCTAAGTTTTGGAACAACAATATGTAGTTTAACAAATACGACTAGCCTCATTGTTTGAATGGTAAACAGAAACAATGCATGTTAGGAATAATAAAAACCCCATATATGTCACAGAATATTGCAAATGTAGAACTCATATAGATAGAGAACTTGTCTAGCTTATTTATTATGTTTAATCTTCATGCATGGTTTCAAACAAAAAATCTTTGAGTCACATATTCATAAAACATCATACAAACAAATGCAAACCTGTACTAGATCAATAGTTCCTCATGTCATACAACAAAGAAAAAATGTACTGTATAAGTACTCCACAGAATAAAGATAATGATAACAAAATAAAACTAAAATAGCAGTAGCTATGGTAACAAAATACGACAATCTTTAATATTATAGTGCCTCATGGGGCGCTTTCCCGAAACAAATTATTAGGTAGCTTTAAAATAAGATTAAGATAAAATACCTAACACAAATTTGTGTGATCCTGAAACTATTGTCCTGTATTTGCCTTACATGTCAGCATACTAAATAAAAATGATTAAAAAATAATTATTATGGCTATAAATTATTGAATAACTGAACTTTATATTACCATTTGCACAATAAAAAAAGTAGAATCAATGGGTGTTAATAATGCCGTCTTACTCAATAATATGTTATCCCTTATTACATTCTTCTAACATAAATTTAAGCCAGTATGGAAGATATATATATCCTGTCTACATTGGATTCAATTATATTGCTTTACGAATTGTAGCTCGTAAATAAATTTATGTTAACTATAAAGCGTAAAATCTCGTTGCTTCTCGTTGAAGTTAATGTAAGTCCCGTTGAAATAATGCTTCCAGAAGTGTTTCTCTACACTCTCCGAGAAATCTAGTTACCAAATTTCAGTTTTCGCGTTGTTATGGCTGTCTCTAATCATTCTATAAGGAAGGATTTTTGTATATATAAATTTGGAAAGAAAGATCGTTACACATTCAGTATTAAAGCATTAAATAATGAAAAAAAAAATTTTTAGAAACATCACTATACTCAACAAAAGTGGATTAGCACCAAGAATTTATGGTGTCTTTAGAAATGGGTTGTCATATGAATATTATCCTGGCGTGACCTTGAACCCAGAAACTGTAAAAGAGCCCAAAATATGCCAACTGGTTGCACAGCAAATGGCTAAAATGCACAAAGTTAAACTTGGAGATGAAGTAAGTAATTACCGAGTAATTACAGTAAGTAATCATATTACATTTCCGTTGTTACCTTGAATTACCACAACTATTGTTATAATCCATACCTATATTATAAATTTGAAAGTAACTGTCTGTCTGTCTGTCTGTGAGGCAATCAGGGCCAAACCGCTGAGCCGATTGTGATTCATACAGAGATATTTGAGTATCTTGGGATAGACATAACTTCCTTTTTTTTTCTCATATTTGTAATATTCTCCATTATACTGATATATTAAAATACCTTTTAATTTCACATACAATTTATTCTGCCGTGTCTGACAACCGTCGCTAAGCAACAAGAAATTTTGTTGTTTTAATAAAAGGTCGCCCAAAATGAGCTTCCTGAATGCTTACATGGCGTGCGCTGACTCAACCTTATGAGGCAAATAAAAACAATGTTTTACAAAAATTTTGTCCTTTACAAAACCTACTAAAATTTCCGCGAAAGTATATGTTTGCCTCTGAAGGTTGAGCCACAGTAACCATTTTAAGTGTATTTAGGAAAGAATGGTTGGTTATTTCAGTTCTGTTACCTATACCGTTGTTATACACTTAATAACTCATTTCATTTATTTGATATTGCTCGCAAAAATTATCGTATTTAATATAGAAAAATATTTAGTTATTTCATATAGTACCTATGTAGGCGCGGTTTTTCCCGGGTAAATTTCTAACCTGTGGAAATTGCGGGATAAAACGTAGCCTATGTGTTACTCCATAACCTCCGCTATCGGTCACTGAAAGTCCCATAAAAATGAGTTTAGCCATTTTGAACATTAGCTCGGGGAAACAGTAAGACAGACAAAGAGAAACAAAAATTATAAAATTGTTTTTTCTTTGTATTTGTGTATCATATAAATAACGCATACACAACACGCACTTGCAAAAACAGTTATTTTGAAATCACAAAATGACACTTCAATTTTATTTATAAGAAACGGTCAATGCAACGGAAACTTTGCAATTATCAATAATCTTAGTCATTAAATGCCTTATTGTGACTTATTTATAAGAGATACGATGTCGCGGTTATATTTTTGTACTACGATGTACTTGCATATATTTTATTATTTCTGCAGCGCCCGCGGTTCGATGGCGTTCATTATTATTGTTATTTGGTTATGTAGGGCTAAGTAAAGAAATACACCGTAATGTTATATAGCCTAAAGCACATAATATGTCTATCTTAAGAATAACCCACAGTAACCATTTTTGTGTTTTAAAATATAAAACGAATAATTGCCACACTATTTTCAACAGTACAGTATTATTCCTTATCCGATTAAATATGTTAGATATAATTTGCTCTTTATAGAGATTAAAATTTACTTTTACATCATATCACAGATATGGATATTTTATAAAATAAAGTTTTAAAATAAGGGAGTAGAACTGTTATGTGTTGCGTAAATGTTTAGTTAAAATAAAATCTAAATAAAACTCGGCGGCAGCATATATCTTCGCATAGCATTAATATTATTTTTTTACTGTTTTATTATAGTAAAGGTTGTATTTCGTATTATTTTAAATTTTAATACTTTTAAATATTTAATTCCCGTTGATAATATAGCTTATAGATTGATAATATAGCTGGCTTTGTTTAGTTTTTTTTTTATTAATATTTTTCTTTGGTTACGTTTACTTATTATTTTAATTAGTTAGGTAATTTTTCTAATAATAAAAATTTTCTCTGAAAAAAAAAAACTTCTTACCATTCTTTTTCGGTTTATTTTTATATTGTCCTGAAAATAATTTCTTAAATATATTTAATAAATATTCGTATATTTCCAGCGGACGAAGCCGCGCGGGTCCGCTAGTAACCATATATAGATAAAATAGGTCACAAATTGATCTCGAACGTTTTGAGGGGGAATAAACAGATATAATTTATAAAATAATAGTATCAAATTGATGCTACATCCTTATACAACCAATTGACATGTTTTTTGTCACATGTATGTATTAATAAATTCTTCTAATCTTATCTAACGAAGTTCAATAGGTTTATCATATTTATTTTGTTGAAAAATGTTAGTATTAATAAATTATACTAGAACAAAATATATTTTATACAACTTTTTATAACACTATATGTAAAAGCAGTTGACTATCTATACAACGAAATTAAAATTACTGAATGGATTAGGTACAAATCTTATCGATTACCTTATCGATTATGACGATTGTAGGTTCGAATCCCATAGATACACAAATTGTTATAATTTAATTTAATCGAGTTTCGTCACATACGATGAATTTAAATTTAGCGGTAAGTCGACAACGCCGCATCTTTAGCATATTTCTACTTACTTCACAATACAGGGTGGAAGTGTCAGCACCACATTAATTGAAACCACAGTTTTAACTACTCTATAAAAGCCTAATATAATTTAGAAAAAAATAAATTCCAAAAAATGAAAAAGTTTTTTTTTCAAACAAAATAAATAATAAAATAATCGTTTTAAAATAAAACGCCATTTGTCAAGAATATTATAAACACGCACACATACGCGCACACTAAGCTTTCAAAGCGGCAACGTCGCACACGCTTCATTCAAGAAATCGAGTCGCAGCAACTAGCGTAGGTATGTAGCAAACGGCGGCGAAGTGATGTTAAATCAACGCAACACTTAGNTTCACTAACTATTTTGACTGTTTTATTTTTGTGGCACTACCAACGCATTTTTTACTTTTCTCTTGTTAAACCAACACTCTTAGTACACTTAAAACATTTAATATTTCTTTTATGTGTAGCATTTCTTTTTTTGCAATAAATGCAGATGATGATGACACAATTTCACCTCGTAGTAGTATTATGGTTTGGAACTTCCATGCATTCCAATTTTTTTACTCAGTTTTATTACTGTGCTGTTTCCTTCCATCGTGATTATTTTTTGCTTGTTTTTCTTTTTTATTCCTTCCCGGCAACTTAACCTCCAATACGTGGCACGTGAAGTAACGCTGTTTTAATCTCGGCGGTATTTCTAATTTTCTATGATTGATGCAAACTTCTTAATTTTTTATTATTACGATATGGTCTGGGCCCATAACCCTTTGTATTTATATGGTTTAGTAAATAACATTCAACTATAGTCCGACACAACTACTATTGCATATGAGAAGCGTGGTACGCGTGGTAGAATTACGCAGACCGCATATTTTGATATTGATATGTGCACATAGACACCCCCTCTCACGCCGCACCGATTCCTCGCTAGGGCTCGCGGTTGCGTCATTCGAAGGTTGGCCCTCTTTGTGCTTCGCGCCAGTGCTGCTATATCGTGCAGGAATGATTGCTTAATATAACACTATAATTCATAATAAATGTAGATTATACTTTTT
>JAAIXJ010001147.1:0-22370 GCA_013403705.1 Heliconius hermathena
ACTTATAAATTAATTATCATGGTATGGGAAAAGCTCTAAGTTGAGTGTAGTCGCCATTGCTATTAACACTTGCTTCATAGTTAAAGATGTATATAGATACGTATATACATATGATAATATAAACCATTCTAACAAGAAAAGCTTAAGCTTATGACCGGTTTATATTCTAACATATCACATGACAAACAATATAGTTAAACAAGTATATATATTTTGTAACATATAAAAAAAAATTCTTTATATTCATAAGATTATAGGATGGAGGGCACTGAAGAGAAAAACATGTATTTACCGATATCTAAGTAGTTTATTATGTATTGTTAAACATTTAAGTTTGTTAATAAAGATTATTTCTATTCTATTCTATCGTATTCTATCCCTTATATTTGATGAAAATAATCCCCTATTTTTTACTTTTACAATAAAAAAAAATCTTACATGCAAAGTGTAATATTTTACAATATATAACATTTTAGCATATAAATTTACTTTAGTAATATGAAACCATATCTCCGAGTGCTCTGCAGCTAACTTTTGTATAGTAATGAGAGAAGTTCGCCTTTTAATGACAATTAAACACACTCGTAATATTATATTAATAAATAATAACATTTTAATAAATTGTAATCATATTTTAATAAGAAACAATTTAAAATTATTATTATTTATACTAATATAATAAAGCTTGTTTGTTTGAACGTGCTAATTTCAGGAACTACTGTTTCGAATTAAAATGTTGTTTTTGTGTTGGATAATTCATTTATAAGGGAGGCTATGGGTTATATTATATTTCAATAACAGTTTGAATGTAAGCCACTGGACCTAAGGCTTAGTTATTTCTATATGACCAAGCGGACGAAGCCGCATGTAACAGTTAGTGTAATATAAACTTTTACGATAAAAATATATATGATTAATATTTGTTACGTTTGATGGATTAGTTTTATTCTTATTTACCTGTAAAAAACATGAAGGTAATCCAATAACACTAAATAAAATAACAATTCAATTCAATCAACGGTATTTATTCCGTTATATTTGCGTAGCTGTTGTATTATTATATTTTTGGTAGAATAGTTTTTATTTGATTAGTAGAAAATATTCAATGAAGTTCACAAAATTGAAAATTTATTCAATAAATACACGCTAACTATAGATCTCTATAATAAATGTTATTCGTAGGCAAAATACAGAGTTGAGGTCCGCCATTCAACACGCAATCTTGCAGAATCCGGCGGAAAGTTAGAAGTGTTTTAACACTAGGTTCCCGCTGCCTACCGTGCTGTGTGCGGGATACAGCGTGAAGCTGATTTCATTTAATTTTAACCCTTAATTAGGCGCATAAAGAAAATCACCCAATTAGGCGCATGGGGTCTTAAATGACCCCAAAAAAAGATTGGGAAAGGAATATCAAAAAGGAATAAAACTTAATGGATTTCTATAGTAATTAATAAAGTTTTTTAATATATTTAACTTTAAGAAACAAATACTTACTGGAACATTAAAAATAAAAAAAAAAACAGTAAACCTCTCTTAAAACAATTTTTTTTGGCATAGCCGAGATCAACTTAAAAAATTAAATTTACTCAGTCTCATCAGCAGAGAGCAGACAAATTAGAACGTAGCAAATTGGTTTCTTACAATACGTTTAAATTGCGTGAGCCGTTGTGTGTTGGCTAACAAAGCAACGTCGCTATTTAATCCCATACAAGAAAATTATTAGTATATTCTATACTAATAATTATCTAAGAAAAATTATCTAAGAAAATTATTAGTATATTCTATACTAATAATTATCTTGTTCTATATTAATAAAACTTTACCCTGTATCCTGATATATGACGTCATCAATTATTTGTTTTTATTATTAGATTCGGCTATTTTTACTTTTTATTGGCGAAATCTATATCGTGGTTTGTTATATTTAATATATGATTATTTCTTTCGCCTTTATTAAGCCTTCATTTTATTCTGCTAAACTAACAAGACTTATAAAAGTGAAAAAAAAAAAACTCCAAATGATCTGTATTCACAATCATCAACAAACAAGTAAAAATTTAATTAAAATTTAACCACCAGAAAAAAAATACTAGAGATTTTATTACTATATAATATATTCGTCAATGAAGAATTTTAAATAAGTATATTTTTTCCCCTAAAAAAGGTTCTTGCTTCCTCTATAGTTTAATGCAAGTCTACAATTTATCATCTTCTCGTATATTTCACTCGTTGTTATGTGAGCACTTTCATAGTGCTGCTATCTGCTCCCCATTTGCATCTTCAATAAATCTTTTTATATTTATTGATTGAGAATCGAATATAGATGTGGAAGACTACAGAGACGTCATCATATATATTTATATATTTATTTTGTATTCATTTCTTTTCTGGATTTAATACAAACAACGTAATACTAACTTTATATATTTTTATGTAATTAGCAGTCATTTAGGTTCCCTTACTTTTTGCCGAATTCTGCAAGCGATGCGAAATTTAACGCCGCTTTTGTCTACCACTAGAGCGAATAAACGAATATATTAAATACTTGATTTACTCGAGGTAATCAAACTCACAACCTGTCCCGTTTACACACGCTTTGTACTCCTGCACCACGACGGGCCTCGGTTAGGCCTTAGGTTAAAATTTCCTGTTATTTTTGATTAGAATATTTAGAAAGTAGAGCAAGAACCTCGGACACAGGCTAACTCAATGCGGATTTTTTAATGTATTTTAATGTTTCTACTAATAAAATTGATATCGATACTTAAGTACTTCTATACATTTCCGTCATCGAGCTCTAAGCCTTCCGTCTTTCAACATATTTGAACTTAAGATAGCATTATCTTACGTTAACCTAGTGATTTTATGAACAGTAAAACTTCTGCTAAACTCTGAGCCAGAGCCTGAGCCAAGCTGATTATGCTAATACCGTAAAGGAAACCGAGACCGCTTTGTTCGACGAAATTTAGTGAATAAAATTATTATATTTAATTTTTGACTTCGGTACTTCTTATTCATATAGTGAATTCTTGTTTTCTTTATGGTGTGTAAATTGCACCCATTAATACACTTCCGTTCTCCTGCTTTTCGCCGAATATAGATATTTCTATTTATATATTTTTTTAATAAAAAAAAAACTGATTCCGACGCAACGCGAGAGATTATAGACGCGACGGCTATGGGAAAACTACTTCCCACTTGGGAAATATTTATTATTTTTATTTCTTGGTCTTGTGTCGACACAAAGTTCGATGTTGAATTCCACCACTCAACACATCACGCTGCGAGCGACGGAAAGAGGTGAACGAAGTGTCTTAACACTGGGTTCCCTCTGCCAATGCTGAAGCAAAAACTAATTACATGAGCTTTTTTTAATGTGTTTCGCTTAAAAATTATCGCCATATGTTTTGTTTTTTGTAAAGGTACTTATAACTTTTGTAAACTTTCCATGTAACTTTTAATTAGCTTTCCACTTTCGTATTCCATTGGAACACCTTATGTTGAGAAAATTATATATGTAGAGGTCCTATTTTCATTCATTGGTTTTAATTATTTTCTTGTTCGCCTTAATAAGCGTGAAATTTTCAAATTGAAATTACAATTTTTTTCAGTCGTTACGCAGTGGTTTTGTTTTTGATTTGAGCTTTAGAATATTGCAAGGTCGACTTACTTTAGTATGGAATATAAATATTTAGACTATTGGCATTTGTTTTGGCTACCGAGTTACGAAACCGTCTTTTGTTTAGTAGTTTAAAGTGAACATGAGAAACAAAAGTATTAATTTTACTCACAAACAGTTTATAATTGTAGTCAGACAGATCATTTGTGATATCGAACGATATCTTTAAGGGAATTATTATATCATCTTCTTTCCACTTTAAGATAGAAAAAGGGCGGCGTTGATTTCCGCTATTCTAATCGCTGCGTCTTGAAAATTGGGCGAAAAGTGGCGAACAGAGTGACTTTAAACTAGGTTCCCTCTGCCTACTTTGTTATATGCGGAATACAACGTGACGCTGAAAAAACATTTTAATTAATAACTATTATGCAATGGCTTGTTAAATCTGAATTTATTTACACAGCCCTCATCCCCCTTCAACGTCTACTTGTTCTAATTTCGTTCCGCCGTTCACTCGCTGTTTGCCGCTCTTAGTAAGTTGATAGCTTTCAGGGGCTTGTGGAGGTATGTTAACTTAACTTTTCAATTTGTGCCAATTGTACTTTGACTTTTTAATTATTTATTTCTCGTTTTACTTTGGTATTTGAGAGGACCAGAGATTCATCTCGTCATCTAGCTTAGAATGTTAGATGCTGGAGATGCCTGGCTGGGTGTCTGTGTTGTAGCGCTTTAGAGAAATTATAGATGATGATCTTACTGCAAGTATGTTTTAAGTTTTATTTGAAATAAATTATATCAAATAAATCAACTTCACGCTGTTTCACAGGTAGGCAGAGGAAACCTAGTGTTTTTTTTATTTAGATCAGCACTACAGACATTTAGACATTATTATATCAAATTTTCTGATCACATATATTAACTACATTATTGCTTTAAACATACAATTAATACCTATTATAAGAAAATATTATTTTTATCTTTACATTATTTTATAAAATTTAACTTAAGCTTATTCTAAGTTTATAAGCGAGTATTTATATAATTTTATATTTAACAATTTTACATATTACAATATATATTAATTTCACATTTATTTTAGGTAGATATTATACAATTTATATATCTAAATTTATTGTGCAGCATTAATGTGCTTTAAGGCACATGGCCTGCGGGAGCGCGGACTCGAGCATTATCCTTAAAGGTCCTGAGCCAGCCGTTAAGTTGGAAAAGTTCAGGTACCTTGGATCAGTTATGCACGAGTCTGGAGGTATCTATCACGATGTCCATTGCCGGATAAGCGATGCCTAGGCCAAATGGCGGGAGGTGGTCTGCGACCGCGGAATACCGCCCAAGTTCAAGGGAACTGATATACAAGAGCATCATTCACTGGTTATTTTATACGGCAGCGAATGTTGGCACTATCTCGGCACACTCAGGAGTTCACGTCACGGAAATGAAGATGCTGAGGTGGATGTGTGGCGTAACGCGGTTTGATCGCATACGTAATTCATTCGAGGTAGTCTTGGGATCCGTGACGTAGCGGATAAGCTCTAAGACCGTCGCCTGAGAGATGGTATGTTCATGGTGTCCACTGTGTTCACTGGTCTGTCCTTGGAGCTAGACCTCCTGGACGCCCAAGGAAGCGCTGGCTGGATGTCGTGATGCAGCACATGAGAGCCAATAGTCTAACCATCCAGGACGTTACAGATTACGTTACAGGAGTAGATTAAGCCGGATGGTAAATATTGGCAACACACGCCGGAATTAATGCCACAGGGAGATTAGTGTGCTTTAACAAACTTTAACTTATTATAAATAATCTTAAAACAAAGCAATGAAAAGAAAATGTACTACAAAGTCTATTGAATACACAGTCAAAGCATTTATTAAAGTACCAATTAAGATCATGAAAGTCAAAGAACTTTTTCTGCACCATGTTTCTAAAAGCTCCTTTTAGTTCGTTCTTTTAACCAGTAGCGTACTGGACCATGAGAATATCTTTCACCTAACAGCAACTTTAACAGTTTTATTTAAAACGAAACTTCTCATTGAATTTTTATTATAATCTGAATAATGAACAAAAGGTGAAATTTTTGACCTCTTTATTCATAGTTTCAGTAGCTTTTTTAATGAATAAGTAATATTTTTCTTTCAATGCATACTCTGGGTGTTACCAAATAAGCGGTTTGATATTCTGCTCGCTATATTCCACAGTTTTATGCGATTATTCTAACTAGGTTCTCAGATTTCCTCCAGATATATATGGAATCTCCGGTATGTGGAATACAGGGTGAAGATAAAAAAAATGTGTAAAAGAAAAATTTAAACTAGTTGTAAAAATTAAAATATACTCGTCAGCCATTTTACACTTCTTAATTTTATAACACTACTAACTACTTGTAGCTTATGTTTTATACCTTAATACGTATTATATTTTACAGTAAATTAGCTTGTACATTAATAATGTATAAGCTAATTTACGTTAAATTTTCATTTCGATCCGTTCAGTAGTTTTTGTTGTGTGAAAGTGGAACAAACTTGCATCCTCACAAACTTTCACATTTATAATATTGGTAGGACTATTATCAATTCGATTAATATTTTAATGTAAGTAAAATACTTACTCATTTGTTAAAATTTATCAAATGTTTGGTTACCATTGTTCCGGAAATGTTTTATGCAACCTTAGATATACATAATGTGGGTCATTAGACCAAGACCATATCGTCATTCGGGTGAGTGATCTCACTAAAGATCAATTATTACTACTATGACAGCTATAACCCTCTGCGGCCTCGTAAAGATTCATAGCGCTTAGGAAGTAAAATCCTAGTCCACGATCGTTAACTACCTATATTCTCTTTATTGTAGTATCCTGTGGGGACAGTTTTCTTTGTAAATTTTACTATTTTTTTCCTTTTTCCTTGTTATATTTATTATACACACATTTTATAGGCAAAGTTGGAGATAAACCGTTCCGCAATTTTGCGTCATAAATTTTGATGTTTTGTCAATTTTTATTATGGATTCCGTTTTGTGTTTCTGTTTTTATTGATGTTTTTAAGTTACGGCTTATTGTAACGGCTGTACTGAATTATTGCTATTCCTTATACATATATATCTAAATGAAGGCAGTTTGAATAGATAGCTACGAGTATGTATACTTAAAGATTTTAATTTTTATATTAACTTTGGCGAGTTGAAATCGTAAAGTCTTGCGTAGACTACATGATTTCAATCAATTTGTATACAAAATATTATTTTTATTTGTTTTACAGTGGTCGATCGGGCAACTGTGGTCAGATGTCGAGTTAATAAAATTCTGCATAATATTGTTAATTGTTAGTCATATGTGCAATATACCAAATATTTGCAGCAAATCATTTTAGTAGCTAAGTAGAGTATTACGACACACTGCGTGTTGAATGGCGGCACTAAATACCGCGCTTACACCAGAGCTAAGAAATAAAAATATTAAAGACAACAAATACTTAGCTACTAGCTAAAACTATATGTCCTAAACAGCTCACCTTACAACTATAATAAAAAATGTAACATCTGTTCATTTCCGCGACTGCTGCTCTATATCTTTTCTCTGAAGTAACAAGTTGAAATAAAATAAAATAAAATTTATATTGTTCACATTTCTCTTTTCAGCGTCACGTTGTATTCCTCACATACTCGTAGGAGGGTAGGCAAAACTGGGGGTGGAAATGTTACGACACTCCGTTTCCAGTAAGACACTTCCGCTTCCCACTGTCCGCCTAAATCTGGAGGCAGAATTCTATAAATTTCCTCGAGCGTGAATCGAACCCACAACCTGTTTTTGAGTGAGTTTCCCAAGAATTTGTTCGAAACAAAAGTAAATGAAACAAAAGTTAAAAACGTTACCATTGAATACATTTATTTTTGTGTGTATTTGGATCCGATTCAATGCAGATATTTGATTGAAAACTGACGCACGTGATGACCACACGTTAAGCTGACGACGAGATAGCCCCGCTGAATTTGAATTCTTTTTGTGGCTTTTATATTTTTGTTTGTATACCAAAATTTTATCATAAAATATACGTATGCTATGCAAAACTATACCGTTTGACGCTTCGTTAAAATAAAAATAAAAAATGCCTTTTTCTATATGTGGCTAATGCTTAAAGAAGAAATTATATAAAAAATTACATAACAAAAAAAATTATATAACATGATCAATATTTATTAATATCGACCCTTTCGCGGCTTCGCCCGTAAGTTCTTGACTAATATTTATTTATTGACTTGAAACGATCTAAAAGTATTATCATCTTAAAGACAATATTCATACATTTAATTGGATTGGCTAAAAATTTAGTTGAGTTTTAGCCAATTCAATAAAATAATTATTTAGTAGCGAATTTATTGAACCCATTAATTTATTTAGATATAACTTTTATATTTGTGAACCGATTTAAATAAACTAAATATTAAATGTTAAGGAAACTTTACTTAAAATACAATAAGGAAAACTGTAAAGCCTGTGTTAAATCGGTAAAGCCGTTTCAAAGATTAGCATGCACAAATGCACAGACAAATAAATAAAAAATCTAATAAATCAACTTCACGCTTTATCCCGTACGCAGCAGGGTAGGCAGAGGGAATCTAGTGTTAAGGCACTCCGTTCGCCACTTCCCGCCAAGTTCTGAAGGCATTGCGGGTTGATTGGCGGAACTCAACGCCGCGCTTTGCCTCGAAACCAGAGCGAAGAAATGAAAATAAATATTCCATTTCCTCGAGGGGGGACTGAACCCACAACCAGTCGATTTTACAGTCACAGTCCTGTGCCCCTGCCCCACGACTGGAGAGAATAAATAAATGCTTGTGTATGTAGCGTTATCGATGTATGAAGTTGTTGACAACATAGCGCGCGCCATACGGCTTAACTCTGATAGCGAGTGACTGAATCGCAAATATTGATATAGTCGAACGTGAAATACTTTAGGAGGCTTATGTTTCAATAGCTTATAATGTATGAATATGTCAGGGCAAAAGTATTTTCATATTGTTCATACAAAGGAAAATATTTTTTAGGTATGATTTTTTAATTATTTATAATATTGTTTCCATCTTATGGGTAGTGACATGATCCCATTCCTGTAGAATTTTTGAGATCTTTCACAGAGTTCTTTTGAGGTTAGCTTTATGCTTCCTAAAAAGTTCTGCAATGACCGAAACAGGTGGAAATCTAATGAAGAAAGGTCAGGGCTTTACGGAGGATGTGTCAACATATCCCAGCCAAGTCTCAATTTTTACTGCGTGGCTATAGATAAGTGTGGTTTGGCGTTATCATGGTGGAACACAACGCCAGTCCTATTCACCAGCTCCGGCCAGTTTTTCTCAATAGTTTTTTTAACCTCATCAATTGCTGACAGTGGAGGCTAGAATCGAAAGTTTTACATGGTGGCAAAAGCTTATAGTGGACAATTTCTTCCAATCCCACCATACACATAGCATCACTTTGTTCCGAGTCAGGCTTTATATCTATAGCTATATATAGTAGTGTACATATATTTATTTGTAAATATGTATGTGTACGAATATATTTATTTATATATGTTGTATACAGGATGGAAGTGTCAGCACCACTTTAAATGAAACCACAGCTTTAACTACTCTATAAATGCCTAATACAATTAACAATTTTTTTTCCGCAAAAATGAAAAAGTGTTTTTTTTCAAATAAAATAAATAATAAAATTATTGTTGTAATATAAAACGCAATTTGTCAAGAACGACGAACGCACACTTAAACCTATCAAACCCTGTATATGTTTGTATACTGATATTTTTATACGTGTATAATATACTAGCGGCTCGCCCACGGCTTCGCCCGCTTAAAATACATGATTATTGATTTAATAAGGAGAATTGATTGACAACTATAATGACTTCTAATATGATTTTTTTACGACATTATCGTCAAAGAATTTTTGATTGTTTTAAATAAAAAAATACGACCATTGTTGATATTTGATATTTATAAAATATACATAAAGCTAATTATTTATTACACGTATATATTTTTGTAACTTTATGTTCTTTTTACCTATATAATATACTCTGTTAAATGTGCTGATGTCAGTGAATAATTTAATTTACTCATTCAGAAACAGCCTTAAATGTTAAATTATTGATTTGAAGGATTCATAATATTCTTTGTAAAATAACTGTAATAATTGCATATTAACTCCTGTACAGTTTTTAAATTAGTTACATATATTATATGAACGAACCAACCAAAAAATCTTTGTATTTACTTGATATTTCTTTCAAGATCGTTCTTTATCTCTGTGTTGAATTAATTACGACTTCTTTCAAATGACGATAACTTTTTTTTTAATGAACCGATTTTGATGAACTAAACTTTAGTAGTTAAGTTGAGTTAAAACAAAGCAATTGGTGAAATTTTCAAGTAAATCGGTTCAGTACTTTCAGAGAAAAATGCGGACAAAAATATGTCGACAGACAGACAGACAGACAGACAGACAGAAAATTCAAAAAAAATCTTTTTGCTTTCTATTATTCTTTTTAAGTGTCCCTCTATCCATTTCAGTCAAAATTACTTAATGTACTGACAAAATATTTTTACTGTCTTATTATATATAGAGATTATATTGTAACAGTACTTTTTAAATTGTGTGTTATGTATTAATTACATTCTTATTTATTTTATACCCTTAAATATAGTATTCGCACCCTATCTACCTTAAATATATTAATATTTTTTTTTTCGACCGAGTGAGACCGGTCGTGGTGCAGCGGCACGAAGTGTGACTGTGAAACCGACTGGTTGTGGGTTCGATCCCCACTCGAGGAGATGAAATATTTACTTAAATTTATATTTCCATTTCTTCGCTCTGGTGTCGAGGTTAAGCGCGGCATTGAGTTCTGCCACTCAACACGCAATGCCTCCAGAATTCGGCAGAAAGTGGGGAACGGAGTGTCTTAACACTAGGTTCCCTCTGCCTACCCTGCTGTGTGTGGGATACAGCGTGAAGCTGGATAAGACCTATTATGCAGTACTTCATGGCTTAACTTTAAACAAAAGTAAAATCTTAATTACATTTACATAAAGCCTATAATCCAACAAACGTTGCGCACAGAGCAAATAATGAGTTACATATTAAAAATTCAACACTGCAGTCAAGGAAAACGAGAACGTTTTGGGACTTTCGGAGAATTTCGGAAATTTTATCTCCTGTAATTTGATCGTTACAGCTTGTTAAGAGACAATACAGTTTTGGAATAATACTGTCGTGATTTGTAGAGTCGTTATCTACATAATACTCGCGGTGCTGTACGCTGCGGTTGTTATATAATTTAGATCTCTATTGTATATGGAAACGAGAGCTTCGATTCTATCTTTGATATTAACTTTGACTGTGTAGTATGGAGATGTTTATTGGTTGGTTATTTCTTTCTAATTCCATATTCGATCAGTCAGTTCCTATTGATGCTTGACGAAATATAATGATTTGATAAATATTTTTTTTAGTTTAACGCACGCACAGGCTATAAGCTCGATCCCCAACCGTGAGAATTAACTTTGACGTTGAACACTAACATTTGGTTCTCTCTATTTATGTTGTAATATGGACTAAAGAGTAAATTATTACAATATGAATTTGTAATACATCTTTAAATGATAACTTCTATAAATAAGGGAAGTAAAAAGAAAACATATAAATAGTTAATGTTCCACACGACAAAGAAAAATATAGCAAAAGCTACCTTTGAGGTAAAACCGTTGCTTTTCTTAGGAAATATTCTTACAATTTTTTGTACTATTTTCTGCAAGAAAGAAATTACTGCTACTAAAGTGAATGTATTTTATTAACATGCCACCTATACTTTTGTTTTTTTAATAACCTAATTTGTTATTTTTTGTTTTTCCTTTATCCCGCTTTATAGCAGTTTCAGAACCGTCGCGTTGAGAACTTAGTATTTAAACACCCTGGTCTTCTCTTACCGCCGTAATTCGAGATATTCCGTGTTGAGTGTCGGAACTTAACGCCGCGCTTTTTGGTATAAAATATTAAAATACGTACATATATATTATTAGTCGATATGAAACATTAAAACATTAACGAATTTTATTGAAAAATTTTGACCTGAACTGACTTTGAATGAGCAATATTTACATGCGACTAACGAAAGTTTTGTTAAAAATTCATAAATTAAAACGGTTTTCATTATGCACATTCTCGTGTATACTATACGATTTTATTACAGAAATATTTTTAAAAATGATTATTACGATAATAACAAATTTTTAAAATAATTGGAAAAGTAACGTTAAACTCAACTAATTATGATTAAATTAAATATATTTTGAGGCCTTCGTGGCGCAGGGGGACAACATTGTGGGTTCAATTCCCATTCAGAGAAAATATTTACATTTTCTCGCTCTGTTAAAAAGACTAAAGCGCGGCATTGAATTCCACCACTGAACACTCTATGCTTCAAGAATTCAGCGGAAACAAAAGTGTTTTGATGGGAACGGAGTGTCATAACATTAGGTCCCCAGGTTTCTTCTCCTACTCAGTTATGTACGGGATATAGCGTGAAGCTAAATGTACTCAAACATAAATTCTTCTTGTCATTGTAAGACCAATGTCCTATAAAATGATAATGGTGGATTTAGATATAATTCGGTATATTTGGTGCAAAACTAACTATAACTTGCCTGTTATTACAGGTTTTCTGTACATATTTTCCAATTTCAGTCATTATATGTAATTTATTGAGCTATTTATGGTCATGGATGACACTAAGATTTTACAGATTAAGGTGTAATAAACTGTGGTGTGGTGTAGTAAAAATGTATTTTTCCGGAATACGGCTACATTCAAACTGAGTCATAAAGTGCGGTGTTAAATTTCGGCGTTCAACATCCACAAACTGTTGCGTTTACAGACACACGCTTGCTCCCTTCTATCTCCTCTATGGAACGATAATGATTCATTATGAACGACAAATGAGCGGGCTTTTTATATTTAGCACTATATCTGACAGCGACGAGCGCCGTGTAATAAATATGCCTATAGAGGTAGATTACGATTTTACTGGTATTATTCAAAACCGTTCAAGTGTGAGTCGGACTTTCGAACCGATGGTTCCGTCCCAATCTCAGAATTGTAGTTCAACTTAAAAAACTTGACTACCTTCACTTTGAGGGCGTAAGCAATCATTTTGTATTAAATTAACTAATTTCTAGTTAAGTTTTAGTTTAGTAGTTTATTAATTATATTTTTCTATGGAATACTATAAATTTTTACTTTGGTATTATTTTCATTATTAATATTGTATTATTTTCATTATTAATATTGTGTTCAGTATTAAATTTTCACTTCGAATCAAATTTCATAATTGTAGGTTCAACGTAATATTTTGATTATGCGTCGAATTTCAAAAAACGACCAGCAAAAATGATGTATAAATCTAAATATCTTTTAATTGCGTTGACTTAGAAGCTTGTCTTTCTGTGCTCCAATGGACCGTAGACCTAAATATTTGACAGACGGACAACAAAGTGATCCTATCAAAAACCTGTACCAATTAAATCTGTACATTAGTACCGATTTAATGGCTTGTCAATATTTTTTATTTTATTTTTATTTATTTTATATTGAGAAACAAACAGCACTTACAATACTTAAAGGTAATACATATCTACATTACGTTAGCCAATAAAGTTTCCACTTATGCATCAAACATGGAGNTTGCTTTTAAGAGTTACGTTTAATTTACTGGACTAATATATATATTAAATTGTACAAAAGAAAAAATCTTATTGATATTTTCATTTTCTCGCTCCGGTGACAAGGCAAATGACGGTGTTGAGATCCGCCACTAAACACGTAACGTGTGAAGCTACAAAAAAATTGAATAACGTCGACTAAGTCCTTGTAGGTCACCTAAATGTTATTTAAATGAAATTTTCAAGGATGCTCCATTATCTAACGTCCTCGTTTGTCACGAACACTCACATAAAGTTAGTCACCAATTCGAGAGTGCGCTGCTTTCAAATAATATACTGACAATGTGACAATAGCGTTTTCGTTAATGTACAAATTTACGAAGTTATTCTTGAATTACGAGTAGAGTATCGCTTAGGATTGGTTTCAAGTGTTAAAATTTAAAATAAAACAACATAAAATTTTTGTGTTTACTTTTATGTAATAAAATTGCAGTGACATTGCCTTTTCTAAATTCCCTTTATAGTCTAAGGGGTTCCTTTTTCTGTAGATATAGATAATATTCAGATAAATAATTTACTTCACAATTTACTGCTGTAGGCTTAGATGCGTGTTACAGATTAATGAACAAAGGATCAAGTTAATCACCCGGATCATCCGCGAATGAAAGACACCTTAATTATATGAGAATTTTTAATTAACTGTTATATTTTCATTTCTTCGTTCTGGTGTCGAGTCTAGCGCGAAATTGAGTTACGCCACTCAACACGCTATACCTCCAGAATTCCCCTCTCCTGCCCCCTCTGCCTACAATGCTATATGAAAAAAAAGGGTAGCGTAATACTCCGTTACTCTATAGTCAATACGCAATGACTTTACTAAAATATATAAATGACATCTACGTGATTTGAGTTATGTTGTCTTCGCATACCTGAATAAAAAAATATGTATGAAAAAAGTCCAATTACGTAGAATTGGATACTGTGAACAACAATCTTTTGAACACATGAGATTTTGTACTAAAAATATATTTTATAAAAAAAAATTACGTTTTCTAAATATATAAAAAAAAATATCATTCTCTCTTGCCAAATGATAATTCGAAGGAATTATCTTAGGGTAGCGGAAATTTGTAAAAAAAAAGTCCCTACAGAAATGCTAACAACATCATCAGTTGTAACGACGGACGGACTCAGACGGTTTCCAAAGAGGCGCGGGTTCAAATCCCGCTACTGTAATTAGGGTTGCGTACCTTTTTAAGGAAAAAAAGAATCACAATAACAATAAAGTATTGTCAGTCTGTCTGTCTGTCTATCTATGTGTCTGTCAAGACCCTTTATCTCATGAACGCTCGCAGCTATCGAGTTGAAATTCAAACAATATATTCAGATCTACGGCTCCATGATGTCCTGATAATAAACATATTTCTATATTTTCTTAGAAAAAGATATGTCCGTTTGTATCGCAATAACGCGTATTTCGACACTATCAAGGGGATCAAAATTCATAGGGCTCTTTCGGTTGACCTAGAATTATGAAATTTGGCAGCTAACATCTACAGGTAGGTACTAGTTTAGAGAAAAATCTGAAAACTAATGTATACTTGTGTATTGTGGTTAAATCCAAAAAAAATAAAAATCTTAAAAAAAAAGTGGTTTTAAAACCCACAAGCTCAAGTGAGGTATAAAATGAAAAGGCTTTGGCTAAGTTAAACCTGAATTTCAGAAAATGTTCAAGACCTCAAATTTTATACGGAACCCTCGGTGGGCAAGCCCACTCGCCCTTATACTTATGATTTTTTTATACGTTTTCTAAATAAGTACTTTTCTTTCTTAAGTGTAGAATAACAGTTTAAATATTTCAAAAATAGTTTTCAACATATTATTCAATAGAATAACAATACGAATCCATAAAACAAAATAGTATTGAGCCTGTAGCCTACAGGCTTAATACCTACCTACAGGCTGTAGGTACCATTATACCTATAACAAATGCCACACTCTACAGTAGGCGAGGTAGCGACGTTGCACAGTAATGAGATATTAATAGAATACCGAGGCTTTCAGAAACTACTTCTGAAACAATATTCTGAACTGAGTGTCCATAATTGATGGCGTTCCAAAGAAACCACAATTTCAACGGCTGAATAGACCTTATACTCTATATAGTGGAAATCGGTCATGCTAGGATAAAGTTGCTTTATCGTGTAATGATTTTATATTTATAAGTTTTAATATTCGCAATAATGTATTATGATGTTTTAAAATAACTAATATAGAACTGTCATCAATACATTAATAAAATGACGCTTTATGTGATCGGAAAATTCGAGATATACTTTTAGACTTGGAGCGGAAGAAGAAAGAGGTCCTCTAGAATAATATATTGTATTACAATTTAAGATAGGCATTGTACAAGCTTAATAGTATTTTACTCTGGAAGAAATATAAGTTCTGTAAAAGCCTCGAGGTGTTTGATTTCGTTACAATCGTAATAAACTTAGATAGATTACTATGGTTCCTTATCAGTTTACTAATGTTGAATTTTCTTTCTTATAAATAGTATAAAATTGGAAAACGTAGTAGTGTTCCTTGGAAGCGACGTTTTCTTTAAACATATGAAATCAATTAGAGGGTGGCGCCATAAGTGTGGGTTAGATAACGCTTTTAACGAGATAATATGAGGAAATTAGAAGAAAAAGACTGACGATTCTATTAGAAAAAACAATATTTTAATTTCAAACATCTTTATACTTGTGTTTATAAAAAAAAATAGTTTAATTGGTTTACAATTTGGACATTTTTCTAAGACCTTTTACTGTATGACATTTTCATTACTTTAATCAATATGCTATTAATACCAATTGTTATTTTATTAGGACATGCTGTGATTGTCTTTAATTGGTAAAATATTTAGTCTGTAAATAGAACTCGATGTGATTTGACCATGTTGTAATGTCTCTTCTGTTGACGATCCTAAATAAATAAACTCTTTTCCATGATGAGGAGTCAAATTAAGCCAGTCGGAACGAATAGTTATACAAACTGATATTTCCTGTGTTCCATATTCCGTAGGAGTACTTACCAGTGTTGGGTGATTAAACACAGGAACTTTTAATTTCGATAACGAAACGAAAATCTGGCTGTCATCGGCTCCTCCTCTATTACTTTTAAGACACGTCTTCACACAGAGAGTTAAGCTGTGGACATCAAGGCCGCTATTTGTCTAATAAAGCGGAGAAAAGAAAATAATTTAAATCCAACGCAGTTATAATTACTCATGTATAGCGTGATAAAAAATAGAAAATGTTTTTATTTTATAATCATTTCCCCGAGATAAATGTACCTAAAATAAAAATTGTTATTAAGTAGATAATGAATTATTATTTATTAACATGTACATTTCTTTGCTCTCGTAACAGCGCAACGTGGGGCGATGAATTCCACTACTCACGCAGTGCCTCGAAAATTCTTCGGAAAGTCCGGAGCAGAATGTCTTAAAACTATTTTTCCTCTGCCCCTGCCAGATGTGAATAAAATAAAAAATCCCCAAGATGGTATCAAGCCCACGACCATCGCGCTAACAGTCAGACCCTATCACACTGCGCCATGACGGCTGAAGTAATAAATAATAGTAATACTGTTATAAATGAAATATTTATTATTGGACTAACGTTTACAAACAAAATGACATACAGTTAACCAATCAGTGCGTGTTATCTGTCACGCCTACTCACGTTTTATTACTATTTAATGACTGTCATTTACAGTGATGTTTGTATTTAAAGGGTTTTTTTATGTATCCGTATCCGTAACCGTTTTAATGTGTATCGTGTAATTGACATGGCATTATTTTTTTAAAAGCAAAGCTAAATGTGGTGTGTTAGTCTTATCTATACTCTATTCGGAGAGCCTCAAGTTAAAAGGTAAACAAACCGGAAGAGGTTACTTTATAGGTAAAATAACTATGGAAGGAATACGCTGATAGCACTGTAAATAATATTATATGCATAACAAAGGTTTATAGTATTGATAGAGACTTTTAAGACTTATTAAAAATCGAATATCATAAATGACCTAAATTATTTTATTACCTTCTAATAATTATCTATTTGTCTAATGCCCAAATGAATAGACTGTAGTGAACCATTTCAACAGCTTTTCAAAGAGTGTTTTTTTCAAATCAAATCAAATCAAAAACACTTTATTGCACAGAAATAACATATAAATTCAATAAAAANAGAAGATATACTCAAAACACATCTAGTTAAGTCGCCTGAGATGAGATTTGGTCGACAGTGGGTAGTCTCGAAGTTAATTTAGCTTTACCTCTACGTGGGTGACCTGACGTTAACGAAATTAAATCTGTGATTCATATTGACGTTTGAGCACGGGTAAAGCGCAGTTTGAACGTACTCGTATAGGGTCAAGCGATGATAGTAGATTAGTTCTGTTTTGATACAACATTTGTAGTATTTGAAGGCAGTCGTGATGTAGTGAAAGCGTTCAACTGTCAACGCGACAGGTGGTGTGGGTTCGATTTCCACTTAAGGAAATGCAGTATTTAATATTTTCTTTTCGTCAACACGCAATGTATCCAGAATTCGGTGGGGGTCGGTGCTATGGTTTTAATGGGAACTGCTAAGTGCGGGATACAACGTGAAACTAAAAAAAGTGTATACTTAATTTGCTCAGTGTGGATGCATAAAGTACAGAGTTGGTTTCTGTCCCAGATTGCAATGTACTACAGTAGACTTATCACTAGAACTCCTCTACCTATACAGGAGAATGTGTAGATTCTAATAATGTTAAAATGTTAAACCTTCGACCTTCGATATCAGTTCTCAATTACGTAGAGTGCTGAATGTATTTGAATGAACGTATATTGTATATACTGTATTTTTTGGCCAGTATTAAACAAAGAGCCGTCGTGGCGCAGGGGTACAAGTGTGTGACTGTAAACAAGACTGGTTGCGTGCTATTTAAATTTATATTTTCATTTCTTAGCGTTTGCTTTGAATTCCGCCACTCAACACACAATGCCTCCAGAATTCCGCGGAAAATGGGGAACGGCGTGTCTTAACACTAGGTTCCAGAGTAACACTTAACTTAACACTAGGTTCCAAGTCGATCTATTTGTTTAAAACAAAATATTTTTAATATTGGCATGATAACAACTTATGTAATAACTTAAGACAGAAGGTCCTTTAAGTAGAGAATAAATAGATTAACCGACTTAGTATTACATGGATCTCACAACTTTTTACGGTAGAAAGACTGAGCTGCGAGACTTGGGTTTTTTTACAGGATATTTTTGATGGCATTGGCTACTTTACATGGACACGTTGTTGTAGTCTTAATGTCTACGTCTAGTCCACTTCTGATGAATAATAAGAAAATAAATAAAAAAGATATAACTAAAAAAATGCTATGTATGTATTGCATCAAAAATATTAAAATGATCACAAATATCATTGTATATATCTCTATATATAATAAGACAGTAAAAATATTTTGTCTGTACATTTAGTAATTTTGACTGAAATGGATAGAGGGACACTTAAAAAGAATAATAGAAAGCAAAAAGATTTTTTTTGAATTTCTTGTCTGTCTGTCTGTCTGTCTGTCTGTCTGTCGACATATTTTTGTCCGCATTTTTCTCTGAAAGTACTGAACCGATTTACTTGAAAATTTCACCAATTGCTTTGTTTTAACTCAACTTAACTACTAAAGTTTAGTTCATCAAAATCGGTTCATTAAAAAAAAAGTTATCGTCATTTGAAAGAAGTCGTAATTAATTCAACACAGAGATAAAGAACGATCTTGAAAGAAATATCAAGTAAATACAAAGATTTTTTGGTTGGTTCGTTCATATAATATATGTAACTAATTTAAAAACTGTACAGGAGTTAATATGCAATTATTACAGTTATTTTACAAAGAATATTATGAATCCTTCAAATCAATAATTTAACATTTAAGGCTGTTTCTGAATGAGTAAATTAAATTATTCACTGACATCAGCACATTTAACAGAGTATATTATATAGGTAAAAAGAACATAAAGTTACAAAAATATATACGTGTAATAAATAATTAGCTTTATGTATATTTTATAAATATTAAATATCAACAATGGTCGTATTTTTTTATTTAAAACAATCAAAAATTCTTTGACGATAATGTCGTAAAAAAATCATATTAGAAGTCATTATAGTTGTCAATCAATTCTGCTTATTAAATCAACAATCATGTATTTTAAGCGGGCGAAGCCGTGGGCGAGCCGCTAGTTATACAATATATGATAAACTTTTCAAAGTACGTCACCACGCCGCGATGGTGGCGACTCCAGAATTCTTTGGAAAGTGAGGAGTAGAGCGTCTTACTCTACTCAACACTAAGCTGCCTCTGCCTACCCTGCCACAAGCAGAATACAGCGTAAAGCTACAAAAAAATATTGCCAGTAGTCACTTTCATTCATATCTCATTTCCACTGAACATCAACACTTAAAATTAAAAGTTCATTTTATAAGCGTTTAATTGGCAAACGCTTAAAATTTCATCTCAGCAACGATATTAGAATAATAATTTTATTAATTAAAAAAATATGGTAAAATGTTTGTACATTCAACACCGCACGTATTTCATTACAAACAATGCTAGACGTTGTAATTAAATAATAAAATAAATCAACGGAATCCAGTGAGGAATTACGCTCCAGTATAAAACGGACGTTCCCCTTTGTTCTTTCTGTATAACATCTTGAAAATATAGCTTTAAAAAACAGAGTCATCAGAATTGCAAAATACTTACAAAAAAGGGTAACTTTGCGGGTTTTGCGTTAATTAATTTGTTTGACTAACGAATTCTATAGACCTCCTTGTAACTCTGAGACTACAATAGAAATAAGGCTTGTATAATTATAGATTAACTTTAACAATTCTTTCCCGTAAACATCTACTACTACTAAAATACTTCTAAGCGTTGCCGATCTGCCGCTTTTCATTCTCAAAAAACATATTAGAACGAGAAAGGGATATCTCTCGTTCTATTTAACGCAATTCAACATCGCCGGCATTACCTACGACTCGATTTCGTGAATGAGGCGGGTGCGGCGTTATCGCTTTGATAGGTTTGTGTTCGTGCTCGTCATTCTTGAAAAATGGCGTTTTATTTTACAACGATAATTTTATTAATTGTTTTGTTTAAGAAAAACACTATTTCATTTTTGGAAAAAATCTCTTTTGTTTAAATTGTATTAAGTTTTTATGGAGTAGTTAAAACTGTGATTCATTTAAAGTGGTGATGACGAAAACACTCTGTATAACAAAAGAAATAAAAAGCATAAATACAACATAAGCAGCATATAATTGAAGTTATAAAATTATTAAACAGGCAATATAATAAGTATCAAAAATATTTCAGGCATGAATATATCATATGAGATTTGTAACAACACTATAAAATAAATCTGGTCGTTACACGCTAGGAATTTTTAATACAACATTCTAAATGTTTCGAAAAAAAATGTTTGACTTTGCGATTTGTGAAATTCTGAAATGTTTTTTATATAAGACTAAAAACGCTACGGTTTGCATACCTCTTTCGCCTCGTCCACTGTCATCAACCTCTTCATACATGCCCTACGGGTGGTCCTCATGCTATTTACGTGACCTTCCTCCAGTATGTTTAATACTGTGTTTTCGAAGGTCAACCGAGGTCTCCCTCTACCTCTCTTACCAACCACGGACGGAGCTACAAATAGTATGATTATATTAAATTTATTTTTAACTACCCGCTCTCATACAAACGAGGCGTTAAGTTTCGCCAGTCAACACGCAATGACTCAAAACTTTGCCGGAGAGTGCCATCTCTATCTACAAATAATAGATTTGAGGGTACAGTGGGTACGGTCTGTTTACTAATATAGCCGTTATCTTGTTACGTTCTTATTTTATTTATGTCTATTTTACAAAATGCAAAAAAAGACTAAATATTTTTTGCAGTTGAGTAGAAATTTCAAGCACAATCCCCGTTTATCCTAACGTCAAAATTACTATAAAAACAGTGAAACTATCTAAACCAAGTAGTAATAGTATGGGAGTGCATATTAAGACGCTAATATATCGTAACTCATACCAACGTTCAATGGCGGAGGCGATACTCTACGATACTCTTACTATTCCACACAAAGTAGGATATTTGTATGAGTGCAATTGTTGAGTATTGATTTGATTATTAGGAATATTGTTTAAAAAGCAGTAATTGAACTATGATGATCTATATAAATATAGTGTTTATAGATAATTTAAGGTCCTCTTGATTTTTTGTTTAATTTTGTTTAATGTACAATTTTGGACACTATAAAACACGTTTTTAAACGAAAGAGAAACAAAACAATTATACTTTAAGAAAAAGGAAAAAAATAATTTCATTATTACAAGAAGCATTTCAAGAATCTGATAAAAATAAATTACACCCTTAAATAGGTCGCCTAATGCCATTCAAACGAAGTTATGGTGGAAAAAAGTTTAATTGTTTCAGTCTGAAAGAAAAATGTAGCAAGTAGTAAAGCTGCCGCGACTCCGCTACAAGTTGCTGCTCGCAGATGTACCTTTGTTACACTTGGTACCTTGTTGTTTAATTTCCTTTAGCAATTAGAGCAAGTTCCTGTAGACACTTGCAGCTGACGTCATTAGGTATTTGAGTAGTCGTTTAAGCACTGAGTGAAATTACATCATTATGTACGTCATATGCGAGAGTATTTAGTGATGTGAATGTAACTTACTGGATTAATTCGAACGTCGATTATTCCATCTCTTGCCAGATATGTGAAATTGTTATTATAGATAAAGTAAAAAACGGTTTTAGAAATGAGAAAATATTAATAATGTGTCGATATACAAAACAGTACACTCCTCGATATCTAAGCTGAGCTGAACTCACACGAATGCAAGGCTCAGCTTAAGCCTTGCAAATGCGTTTAGAAATAATATTCATAAATACAAAATCGAATATTGGT
>JAAIXJ010000104.1:0-125540 GCA_013403705.1 Heliconius hermathena
AGAACCGGTTCCAAACGACCGTCAACAACAAGCGAACGTCATATAAGGCATTTTGTCATAGTATAAACGGGCTCTAATTCATCAGCTTAGGTGCTAGGTAGGTAAAATCAGGGTGGGATTCGAACCCACAGCCTACTTCTTTTTAATTTCACCACGGAAATATAATTACATTTATAACTTTAATATTCTTCCCATAAATCGATCATAATATAGTATTTACTTACTTCAAAACAGTATTTATTTAGAACCTAGCTTAGCTCAGCTGTTAGCATTTAATTAAACTTGTCGCCCTATTTGTTTTACTTAGTGGTTCTAATCGTAAGTACTAAACTATAAGCTATGAAAGTTATAATTGGCTATTTTTAATAATATAATGCTGGCTCGCAAGTTTGCACGTTGCTCGACTAGTGTTAAAATTACATTGTTTAGAGCCTACTGGACACGTTTTTATTTATCGAGTCTGTGGGCCAGGTATTCACAAAAATCTTACAGCGCCCTTCGGGTTCAATACAATGACGCATTTACGCCCAATATTAATAACCTATCTCCAACGTCAATCTTAGATTGTTTCATATATTTATCCAATCTAGAGATTAGATAGATGTATGAAACAATCTAAGATTGACGTTGGAGATAGGTTATTAATACTGGGCTTTAGAGTGCTGCTGGGACTGCCCCGTCTCTGTAGCGCGTCGGGGATGTTCGCGACAGCCCAAGATAACTGTTTCTTTGCTACTATGCGCAAAAGATGTGGCTCCTTATTACAAAGACTGCGGGGTAGCACCAACAGCATCCTAAATATGATTTCTAATAGATTAGATTGTGTGTACGTAAACCATTGTTGCGCCATTTAGAGTGGGATGGAGAAGCAACTTAAATACTAACATAGACATTAAGTTTTTTATTATTACTAACAAAATGAGTCATAATTATGTTGCTTGATATAAATGATAATAAATAAATAATAAATAAATAAGTGTTTTCTGATTTTATTTTTATATAATTCAGAGAATAGCATGCTAACTGAGGCCAGTCGTGGCGCAAGAGCACAAGCGTGTGTCTGTAAACGCGACAGGTTGTGCTTAGCACTAGGTTCCCAGGTTTCCTCTTGTTGCCCTGCTACTGCGGGATACAGCGTGGAGCTAAAAATAAATTGAAAGAATATACTTTACAACAAACAGGCATCAAAAGAACGTTATACTGTATTACTTTAAAATAAAAAATATTTTGTTAAGTGAGGTAGCAATTTTTTTTTTTAATTTTCACCTTTACATAAGTACAATACGCGATGCTAGTTTCTTCCAATGGCTGTAAGTATAACAACAAATTGCGTTGTTTAGTGGATACTTAAATGTTGATAATAGTTTATTGAAAAAAAATTGGAATAACATAAATATAGGTTTAGCATCTTCTTTTTTTACGCATAATAAATATACATAACATCTTCTAAGATCTGGTAAGAAAAGAAACCGTGTGGACTATGGCATCATGACGAAGCTAATGGAACAAGACCTAATATTCAACTCATTTATTATATACTGTTCCTCACTTTCTGCCGAATTCTGGAGGCATTGCGTATTGAGTGGCAGAACTCAACGCCGCGCTTGTGGTCGACACCAGAGCGAAGAAATGGAAATATAAATTTAAGTAAATATTTCATCTCCTCGAGTGGGGATCGAACCCACAACCAGTCGGTTTTNATTATGAGATTATGTTAAGTGTTAAGATATTGCGTATAATGTGTGACTGATGTGCGAAATTAAAATATTATTAAACGAAATGAAAATATTATTAAATTATAATTCAATCCTCCAAGTGGGGATCGGACCCACTCCAGTCGCGTTACAGCCACAACTTTGTGCCCCTGTGCCGAGACGGCCTTTAACAAAGAAGAGAAGAGAAGCGTCAGCGCTCCTTTTACGGAAACAGCATATAGGTAAAATATTTTAAATCCATACCTAAAGAATTTAAGCAACAGTGACTTAGGTTTTTTTTTTCGTTTCACGATGTTTAATCATATCTATATTTCGTGTGACGCGGTTACGCATAGATACCAATAACGTAAACACATACTACTTCAAAAATACTATTAAAACCTTTAGAACTTTGAACTTTGCCGCCAATACCTACGACTCGATTTCGGAATGTTGAGGCGGTTTCCCTTTGATAGGTTTATGTGTGCGTGCGTCGTTCTTGACAAATTGTATTTTATTTTACAACGATAATTTTATTATTTATTTTGCTTGAAAAAAAATCTTTTTTATTTTTGGGTTTTTTTTATTATTGTAATAGGCTTTAATAGAGTAGTTAAAACTGTGGTTTTATTTAAAGTGGTGCTGACAAAAAAACTCTGTATAATTGAGCATATTTAATATTTCTAGTGATTTTTTAGTTAATAGATACCAATAGTTATTACAACACTTGGGAAGAAAGTATATTTTATATTCCAAATGTTCAAAATTACACTATAATACCAAATAGTATTGGCATTGTAGTGTTGATAGTAATTGGAAATAGTTATACTACAGGAGGATACCTTCATATGCACTGTTTAAACCTGTTTTTATGATATAATGTAGAATAATATATTCTATAGAGGAATCACACATTCTTTTTATTCTTTAACAATAACACGTAAATACATATTTTAGAGGTTACTTTGTACTGACATGGCATGGCTCTGTTCCCGCATTTACATCCCTGATATATCGATATAAATAATAAAAATATAAAATATTGGAAAGAAAGGGAGAAACGCAATTATATTGCATTTTTTCTTTTTTTCAAGAAAGTTCTCTTGAGAAATATATCTACTGTAAATGAATGCAACGTACTTGTCAACGATTAAAATTTAAAATGTATTGACATTACCTCGTCATCTAAACACAAGATAAACTTTTATAAACTATGAACTCACAATCAGAATTTACTTTCCAAATACATATACTTTTTATTGTAGACATCGCCATTTGAGCTAGTCCCGACAAATATATCTACTTTATTATTTTTGTTAATGTCACCAACGTTGACGTTTAAAATAATAATTATGGTAGACTAAACAACTATTATTTTTTAAACATTTTTAAAGTGTTATTCCACACTTAGGAGTTTCTAAACAAGTATTAAACAACTATTAATTGTACTTCTTTTTTCAGCTTCACGCTGTATCCCACACGCAGCAGGGTAGGCAGAGGGAACCTAGTGTTAAGACACTCTGTTCCCTACTTTCCGCGGAATTCTGTAGGCATTGCGTGCTGAGTAGTGAAACTCAACGCCGCACTTTGCCTCGACACCAGAGCGATGAAATGGAAATAAATTAAATTTAAATAAATATTTCATTTCCTCAACTGGGAATCGGACCCACAACCAGTTTACAGTTACACTTTGTGCCCCTGTGCGACGAACGGCCTCAATTTACTTTTTTCTTTTTAAATGTGGTTAAATAAAATAATCGTAATTTAATTACATCAGATTTCTATTAACCGACTTCTTAAAAGAGGAGGTCATCAATTCGACTATATTTTTTATCTTTGTAACCTCAGAAGTTTTGACTGTGTGAACCGATTTTGATGATTGTTTTTTTATTTGGAAGCTAGTGCGTCCCGTATAGTTTTATATTAATTTAGTTCATTTCCGACAATGGTATCTATGAGAAAATCATATAAATCTCAAATTTACATTAAGTATGTGCGCGACAAGTGGACGAATATCTAAATATCAACTCAACCGATTTTAATGATTCTTGTTTTATTAGAAAGGGTACACATAAAGGGTAGTTTGGTGAAAGTTTGGTTAAGTTCAGAGTATGAAATCCGGTAGAAATTGAAGAATTCGATTTTTTTTATTAAAAAATATAATTATGTTATTTATTCTGGTAAAACTTCTTTATACTCCATGATAAAAACTATTGTTTAAATTGCATTAGGCTTTGAACTATTACCATGCTAAAAATAATTGAATTTCATACAATAGTTACCCGTATTTTAAGTAATTTATATTTTTCAGTTTTTATTTTTTTTAAAGAAAATTATAATGAAATTCGGAATGAAACCTAAAAAAATGTACCTTGGGACCCTAGGCTAATACCATGCAAGAAATCATCAATTTCTGTCAGGTAGTTTTTGTGTGATTGACGAACAAATAATCCGACAGACGGACAGACAGACAGACAGACAAGAATTCTGTGGTTTTTTAGGTTCTATAATCGACATATAAACCGACCTGATTTTTATTTTTTTTATATCTTTCATGTACAGAATTGACTTTTCTATCCTTTTATTATATATAGAGATAGAGATTTAAATTTAGTTATTTATACGCTACAAAATAAAAGCGGAAAATAATTTCACAATTGCAATCGTAGCAAATTAGTAACGAACTAACGGAACAGCGAATAAATTTAGGGGGCTGATGTAACGTGCTTACAAATGTTATTTATAAATAATATTAAAGACTATGCATTCCCCTACAACGGCAACGATAAGTTCTGCCACTCAATAAGCATCATTTCGAAACTTGAATGGGGATAACGAAGTATCTTCACGCTAGGTTCCCTCTACTTACCCCACTAATTATATAACTCTGTATGGTGTTGGACTAAAATATAGTTCATTATAAATTTATTGTAGAATAGGTTTTAAAGATATATCCAAATATAAAATATTTTAAATAAATTCAAATTTACAAGACGACTAGCACCAACTAGGTAGTTAACCTACTAAAATTTCCCGGTTATAGTTTAGCGCAACTAATATTGAATCGATATTATTGCGAATCATTATGGTTAATTAAGGAATACCATGAGATCATACGACATGTCCCGAGCCCATATCATTTAATGACTCACGTCATTAAAAGGCTACGAAACGACTAAATTACACCTACATTGGAAGTACGTAATTAAAACATTGATTTTGTTTGACCCATCAAATATTGTGCATACATTATACAATACAATTTGCTATTAATACTTAATTGGAAGACTTAAAAATATAAATAGATATTTGTGATGTTTTGTAATAGATAAAGCATTTGAAAATATTAAAAAAATCTTTAGAAGACTAACTTTTGCACAGCACTTTTTCCTGTATAAAAAGCACCCTCCTTTCTAAAGAGCCTCCGTTCTCTGCTTTCTGTTCGGAAGCGTGTCTGTCCCTATGGAAGCTTACCTAAATCTTTGAAACTACGCAATGGGTTTTTATGCAGTTTTTTTTAGTAGATAGAGTGATTCAAGAGGAAGATTTATATGTAACATCCATAATGTAGTCAAGAAATATTATTATTTCTGAGGTAGTTATGAGTTATTAATAAAATTTTAAATTGAAATACAAATTAAATCTAAAACTAAACTATATCTAAGATTACTGCTTTCAGTATTGGAAAAATAGTAATGTGTTTAAACCTAAATTAATCTAACTTAATCAACGACTTAAATATTCCACGATGGAATAATAAGTGTGAGAAAAAAAGAAATTCCTTTCCCACCGGCGCCGTTCACCCGATCTCTCTCTTGACAGAATTTTGTGGCGCTCGGCCGTCTATCTATTTTTTTTTTTTTTTTCGAATGGACTTTAATGCTGTTGACCTGGAATGGTCTTGACAGCGTCACCGGGCTGGGAGGGGCGAGTGTAGCTCGCCCCTGAAGATAAAAATTACGAGCTCTGATGGACGCTCGTGAAGTGTTAGCGATCGCGGGGGAATGCCCCGCGTACGCTAATCATGAGCGGTTTCGACCGTTGGGCCCCGCCGCGCCGACGCGCGGGCGTGCCGTGAGATATGACTGGCCTGGCCGCCTCTTCCGGCGGCGGAGAGTGGGACGTGGGACTGAGGAGTGAATCCTCCTCATCCTCAATCCTCATACATTGGTATTGGGCGTTGGCAGCAGTGATGGGATCGTCGGGGTCCAGAAGCACGCTTCGAGGGCGTCGAAGACGTGGATGTGGGTGAGGAGCGTACTTACACGCTTCGACAATGAGTGGGTTGGAATGGGAATCTGCACGCTCGTAGTAGCGCTTGGCCAGGCGCTTGCAGAATTCCTTGAGCGATTCTAGCTCGAAGTCTTTATGAAGGTCAACGTTGCGTACGTACCATGGGCATCCGGATGCCATTCGTAGGAATTTATTTTGAACCCTCTGAAGGAGGTCTATCTTGGTGTGTGCGAACACGACACAAGCATAGGTCATGACGGGACGGATGCAAGTTTTGTACAATGTCAGCTTGTTGCGAAGTGACATTTTACTCCGCTTGCAGATGAGCGGATACAGCCTGTTCATGACGTATGTGGCTTTGTTCCTGACATACGTGATGTGCGGCCGGAAGGAGAGTTTCGAATCTAGTACGACGCCTAGGTATTTGACCTTGGATTCCCAGGGGATCGGTTTGCCTTGCAGGTAAATAGTCGAGACGGTCTCGTAACGCTTACGAGGAAAGAGGACGGCTACGCTTTTCTCCGGGTTAACCTCGAACCGCCACTTGCTGAACCAATCGCCTAGGGCGTCGGCAGCTCGTTGCAGTCTTTCGGCTAGGATCCAAGCGGAGCGATCCGTGGTGTAAAGGGCGGTGTCATCGGCATAAATCGCAAATTCGACTTTATCGGTACGCAAGCGTCTATCTATTATAATCTATATATATAAAAGGACATGTACCTGACTGACTGAGGTAAGACGCACGCACAGCCGTAACCGCTGTGCGTAGAAACGTGAAATTTGGACAGATGTTAATTTTCCTAATCTGGACATCCACTAAGAAAGGATTTTAAAAAATTTGAACCCTAAAGGGACGAAATAGGGGTTGAAAGTTTGTATGGAAAATAAATTAAATCGGCACCGATTTTTATAAAATTTGAAATTCAGACTCTTTAAAATATTTCATTAGACACGTGTTTCATGGTTTTTTAGAATTCACAGCCTAAGGGTTCAAATAAGGGGTCGAAAGTTTATATGGAAAATCTATAAATCACCACCGATTTTTATAAAAATTTAAATTCAAACTGTTAAAAATATTTATGAGGCCGGTCGTGGCGCAGCGGCACGAGGTGTGACTGCAAAACCGACTCGTTGTGGGTTCGATCCCCACTCGAGGAGATGAAATATTTACTTAAATTTATATTTCCATTTCTTCGCTCTGGTGTCGAGGTTAAGCGCGGCGTTGAGTTCTGCCACTCAACACGCAATGCCTCCAGAATTCGGCAGAAAGTGGGGAACGGAGTGTCTTAACACTAGGTTCCCTCTGCCTACCCTGCTGTGTGCGGGATACAGCGTGAAGCTAATTTTATTATTTTTTTTTAATATTTTATTGGACAGAAAGAAGTCGGGTCGCTAGTTATGATATACACTGTATGCTTTTCGTGTGCATCATCAAATACTAATTATCTTTAGAGGTAGAAACACTTTAGCACTTATTTAAATCGTCCACGTTCACGAACCTTACATATATAAATAAAGCTACTTGTATAAGAGAGTTCCGACATCCTCACCTTATAAATATTCATAGGTCCACTTCGTTTTAAGAAAGTTTACACAAGTATCGATCAGGATGACAATTTTCGCCAACGAGAATTTGAATACATTACGCTGCTTCTAATTTTCAGAAGGGTTTATGCTTCTTTAAAGTTTGATTTATTTTCATAAAGTTAATTTCATAACCTTAATTGGTTGTGGGTTTGATCCCCATTCGAGGAGATGAAATATTTAATTACATTTATATTTCCACTTCTTCGCCCTGGTGTCGAGGCAAAAGCGCGGCGTTGAGTTCTGCCACTCAACACGCAAAGCCTCCAGACTTCGACCTTCGGCAAAAAGTGGGGAACCGACAGTCTTAACACTAGGTTCCCTCTGCCTACCCTGCTGTGTGCGGGGGATACAGCGTGATGCTTTTTTCTAATTTCATAACCAAGGATTACGTTGTACTAATTAGATACTATATATTATATAGGTACTGCTATAATATAATATTTTAGTTATAACGATGTTTTTAGGGTTCCATACTTCAAAAGAAAAGAACAACGATGCCAGTAGAGGATCACTTAGGTATAGATCTATGTATATTACTGTCTGTTAAGCCAATTTTCCTTACGATTGCTTGGAATATCAAAAAGATATATCAAATATTCAGGTCCATAGTCCCTTAGAGCAAAAAATTGACTTTGATTTTTTGCCGCATATTGATTGAAATTCGGTGCGTAATCAAAACTTATACAATACTTTCCGTTGACATAGAACTATAACATTTAGCAAAAAGTTAAGTAGAAGTTAAGGCACAGAAACTCAAATAAGTCATGAAATTAGTACGGAACCCTTGGTGAATGATCGGCCTGGCACTTAACTAGTCTTTTTACTTTAGAGATTTTAACTCCTTCAAGCTTCACATATTTTATTCATGTAAAACTATATATAAACTCTGAACACCTCTTGACTTTTCAGACAATATATTCTCTCCTCCACCCAAAGGTTGCCTGGAAGAGATCACTCTCCTAGCGATAGGCAACCTATTGTACTGTTCTAAATATTAATACATGTACCTATATGTGTTGTGTGTGTCTATTGTACAATAAAGAGTATTTTATTTTTATGTTATCCCAGCAACTAACAAACAAAACATTTCATAAATATTATCTTAATACCATCTAAGCTTTATCCGATAATATTTCAAAGTGAGAAACGTCTAAGCCGTAGAACTTTAATATCAATGATATTAGAGAGGCGTTCGGTCTATCTCCTAGCATTAATCTCTTTAGCTAAGCTGGAGCCACTTCGCCGGTGGAAAATTTAATTGCATTTTTTTTATTTTATTTCCAATTCACATACAAGTGCATCTAGGAGAATAATGATTCATTTATTCATTTGCTAAAGTAATTTACAAGTGTCTAAAGATCTAGATATTATAAATTTAAGTTCTTTATTAAACAAATACACGCGTGTGACCGTAAGCGCCAGACGTTGTGTTGTGAGTTCGATTTCTACTTATGTAAATGAAATGTTTACCTTCACTTCCTTACCTTTGGCATTTTGCCAAAGGTAAGGAAGTGAAGGTAAAAGTGCGGCGTTGAGTTCCGCCACTCAACATACAATGCCTCCAGAAGTGGGACACGGAGCATCTTAATACTAGGTTCCCTCTGCCTACCCTGCTGTGTGCTGTGTGCGGGATACAGCGTGAAGCTGATTTACAGTTTTAAAAAAAAAAAAAATAAAAATAAAAATGTAAACCATATATAACAATATGTACAAATATTTACATAATAAATTAAATAGATGAATATTGTATATTTATGCTATTTTTTTATTGCTCTTTTATTCGGCGCTTGAATACGTCACGAGAGGGAGCTCTTCTTATGAGCTCGGGTAATTCATTCCATGGCCTGACTCCGGCGACTGCAAAAAAGTCAGACATTAATCCTGACGTATGACGGGGTGTGGACAGCAGAAGATTGAATTGGGTGTCAGCGTTTGAGATATATTTGGAATTAGCTGTACAAAAGATTTGATACAGATATCATTGTTTCTATTAGGATGATTGGATTGTTTCTGCCTAAAATAGCTATATATAGTTTTTTTCTAATCAGTATCCATTGAAAATATCATAGAAAAAAGACATGTTTTTTACACCATAAAGAATATATAATATAAATGATGTCATATCACTATAAGTTTTTATTACTTTTGTATATAGGTGAGGTTCCACTGCTACTGCTTTCATATTNTATTTATATATATATACTAGCGGATCCGGACGCGGCTTCGCCCGCTTAAACTATACGAATGCTTAATGCATATTTATGTAATTGTTTTTGAAAATATGTAACTAATTTAAATGAAAAAAGTCATAAGTAAACGTAACCAAAGTAAAATATTAATAAAAAAAAACTAAACAAAACCAGCTACATTATTAATATTATCAAAGTAAAATGAATGTTTAAAAGAATTAAAATGAAATGTGTTGTGCTATGTTTTTGCAAGTGCATGTGGTTATTTACATAATATTCATATACAATAAAAAAATATATATTTTTTGTCTCTGTCTGTCTTTCTTTTTCCCCGAGCTAATGTCCAGAATAACTGAACTGATTTTAATTGAACTTTCAGTGATCGATTTTACCGGGAAAAATCTTTTTACACGTTTTCCTTGCACGCATACATAGATATTATAAAATGACTAAAGTCCTTTCTACATTAAATACGATAAGTTTTGCGAGCAATATCAAATAAAATCCCAAAAACCTAAAACTACAATTTATTAAGTGTATAACAACGGTAAAGATAACCATCCAACCGAGATGAAATAACCAACAATTCTTTCCTTAATACTTAAATAATATTATGCCGATGCCGCGCATGCCCGCAACTTACACCACACCTAGAAATTAATGAAAATCTAACTAATCTACTACTCGAATAAGCGAAGAAGCAAAGAAAAGTATAAATTAATTATAAACAGCAAATAATTACATAAAAATTAACAGTACTTCGAAAATGTATAAAAATTTACAAAACCGTCAAAGTAATCTGCCCGTTCGCGTCGGTCAACTATGCCGCTCGTAGGCTAGGTCATTTCGAATCAGTGATATCTCCTTAATTATTTATTAGATTGTTATACAGTAAACTATAGTTTCAATCTAGATGAAATGCTAAAAGTGACTGTTATATTCATTTTCATAAGGATCAATCAATATCAAATTATAGAAAATACATACAACAAAAACCCGATAAATATAAAGTAAATTAATTAAAATGNTACAACAAAAACCCGATAAATATAAAGTAAATTAATTAAAATGGTTACTTTTGCTCAACCTTCAGAGATAAATATGGTATGTGTATCGCGGACTTTTTTAAACATTATTTAAAGATATTTTTGTAAAACATTGTTTTTATGTATCTCATAAGGTGAAGTCGACGCACGCCGCGTCGTTGCCGACGACGTGTGTATGCGTTAAGCAAGCTCATTTTGGGTGACGTTTTCTTAAAACAACAAACTTTGCAAACCGTTGCTTAGCAACGGTCGGTTGTTATTAACATGGCAGAATAAATTGCCTGTCAAATTAAAAAGTAATACTTATTTAGAAAACGTATAAAAATTTGAACGTAGCGGGACTCGAAACTCCTGGTCGGTTTCCAGGAGGCGCGGGAGTAGTATGGATTCGAATGCCAGTGTGCCAGTCGCTTATTAGTCACCCTCATTAAGCTCACGCACAGCCTAATCACTCAAGTCCCCGAATTGCTAACGAAGAACCTACGTCACAGTGCAGTGTTGCTGTCTCTTTCTTGCATTACTCATCACCTAACGACGTCACAGTGCCTGTCTCTTTGTCGCTATGTTAAAAAATAAATACTTGCAATTTCTCTCATTTTAATGTGAAACAATATTTTGTTTATTAAAAACTTCCCATTTAATATATATATANCTAAATAAGTACTTTTCTTTCCTAAGTGTGGAATAACACTTTAAAAATGTTTAAAAAAAATTAAAAAGTATTTTAATATATTAGTATATATCGAGAAAATTACAGTCATAAGAAAAATAAAGTATCCTATGTTCATTCGAAGACCCTCAAGTATCTCTATATGAGTGTTTTATCACAATTGAATTAGCGGTTTGGCCCTGATTGCGTAAAAGACAGACAGACAGACGACGACAGTCGATTGTTCTTTTATTTTGTTTCTTTTTGTTGTGTTTTTTAAACCAATGTTCATGAAAACAGCAATCACCGGGCCGTATTATATACTCGTACTCGTCTTTTTTAGAAATACCCATGCCCGTGTGTATTTCTAAAAAAGACTTCTTACATAGTATTAGCTAAAACATTATGTTAGAAAAACGAGCAAAAAGCTTTAAACATTAACATTATAAATAAACTATATTTAGAACAAAACGTATTAAATCTAATAAGCACACGCAGGTCCCTCCCGCCCAACTTCTAAAGAGAGAGCTTTCATTTGTACAAACGAAAAGCTCACAGAGCTTTGTGAGTAAATATGTAGGGAAAGTTGCACGCCGTGTAGGTAATATAATGAGGTGCGGTGCCCTTTGCAAACGTATAAAGCATTTATAATATAATATAATATAATACATTAAATATTTTTTTTATAAAATTTTCGTAACAATTTGAAAGAGCAACAGTCGTTTTAATTGTGTTTATAATTCAACAAAAGAGGCCGAGCAGTGGCACATGGGCACATGCAGGTAACTGTAAACGCAACAGGTTGTGGGTTCGATTCCCATTGTGAAAATGAAATATTTAATATTTATTTATTTATTTAGAAAACGTATAAAAATTTAACCTGGAAACCGACCAGGTTTCCAGGAGG
This sequence comes from Heliconius hermathena, assembly GCA_013403705.1. Lineage (NCBI taxonomy): Eukaryota > Metazoa > Arthropoda > Insecta > Lepidoptera > Nymphalidae > Heliconius > Heliconius hermathena. The sequence continues at coordinate 12,303 of JAAIXJ010000104.1, forward strand.
CGCGGGTACAGGTCCCGCTACTTTCAAATTTTTATACGTTTTCTAAATAAGTATTTTACTTTCCTAAGTATGGAGTAACACTTTAAAAATGTTAAAAATAGTTAATATTTTCATTTCTTTGTTATCGTGTCGAAGCTAAGTGGGGCATTGAGTTCCGCCACTCAACACACAATGCCTCCAGAATGGGAAACGAAGGGTCGTAACATTAGGTTCCCTCTACCTACCTTATTGTGTGCGGGATACAGCGTCACGCTAAAAAAAATATATTGTACTTAATTATAAACCAAAATAATTTTCTTTAAATATAATAAAACGCGGCAAGGATAATTGAATATTAATTAAATTCGGAGACTTGCGCGGAAAACTCATCAGTGAAATTTCGCCTGTTGATTAATGCAATGTTGTTCCAAAAATATACCGACGACCTCCGATTGTTATATTCGATAAGCTCTTACATCCAATTCAGTATTTATAATTAAAGCACTTAAACTCACTGGTATTTGGGCACCGATATATATTAGTGGTCAAATCATTATAATGACCAAATTAAATTATGCTTTGAAATGAGGATGATAAATGATAAAATGATAAATATGTTAAATTTATAGAAAAAAGGAGGGCGATGAAAAATGGCGCAGCGGCACGAGGTGTGACTGCAAAACCGACTGGTTGTGGGTTCGATCCCCACTCGAGGAGATGAAATATTTACTTAAATTTATATTTCCATTTCTTCGCTCTGGTGTCGAGGTTAAGCGCGGCGTTGAGTTCTGCCACTCAACACGCAATGCCTCCAGAATTCGGCAGAAAGTGGGGAACGGAGTGTCTTAACACTAGGTTCCCTCTGCCTACCCTGCTGTGTGCGGGATACAGCGTGAAGCTAATTTTATAGAAAAAATGGGACTAAAAGAAGAACGAAGTGAATATGAAATTGTTTAACCTTCATAGCAGGGTAGGCAGAGGGATCTTAATGTTAAGACACTCCGTTCCATACTTTCCGCCGGATTTTTCGAGGCATTGCGTGTTGAGTGGCGAAACTCAACGCGGGGCCTTTAGTGCCAGAGCGAAGAAATTAAAATATTAATAAATAATAACTCATTCCCTAGTGGAGATCGAGCCCACAACCGTCGCGTTACAGTAACACCTGTGCACCTGCGCCACGACGGACTCACTAAAACAATATATAGTATTATAAAATAATTTATTTCATTACTATTTTATTATTTTGTAAACTAATAAACTATTAGGTACAAGTTTATTTATAATAAAAGAGGCAGTTGAGTAGAAAATAGCTCGATTCTATGCCCATAAAGTTTCTCAACGACACTGGAAATTGCGGCAATCGCAACTGAATTGATAAACGGTAGAAACTTTATAATTGACTGCGTTACCACCGTTGATTTAAAATGTTGAATTTTTAAATTTTTTAGGTTATGTATAAAATTTTCCATTGTAATAAAATCAAAATATTAACTAAACACTGAATTACAATACTCTTACAATATAACAATAATAAGAGTTATCTTGACTTGTCTATCCTGCTATGCGGGATAACGTGTTAAAACAATATACAGTCGATTCTCGTTAATTCGAAACTCGAGGGACCTTTAAAATATGACAAATTATCGAGTGTTCGAAATTTTTAAGAGGAAAGTAAAAGTTTGAATTATTGAGTAATAATCAATTGTGATTGAATAATTAATCAATTGAGTTAAAATAAAAACAGATTTTTGTGAAAGTGCGTGTCAAAGTAATCATTACAAAAACAAATACAAGTTTGAACTTGTCTCATTCTGCGAATTCTGTAATCTCTCTCTCTCTTTCTCTCTGCAATTTCGAATTGTCGAGTAATAGACGCCTATTGGTTCAAATTAAAGCGTCGTTTTGTTATGAAGCGATGAAATTTTTATTCGAATTACCGAAGTGCATAAAAATATATTAATTTGTTTCCAAATATAAAGATTTTTTTTAGGGAGCTCGTGTTTTCTTTTAATTATAAAGAGGTTCAAATCATTGCTGGTTTGAATTAACTGAGAGAGTCGACTCTATTATCAAATATGCCAATCACACAAAAAGCAATACAATTATTAATATACTTCATATAGATGCTTATTCTCTTATATATCTGTCCTGTATTGATATCAAACCCACGTTCTTTAGCTAAGAAGGTCAGACTCACTGACCTATAGTTCAACAGGTCATTGGTCATTTATATATTATTATAATATTATGCTTGCTATACGTATATTTATTACCCTAATATACGACGTGGTGCCACAGGAAGCAATTTGTTAATGTCAGAGCTACCTTCATGTTTATATTATTCCTAGTAAGTGGATTATAAGGGACGTATCTAATTAGAAATAGTAAAATCTTTTTAATGTATTAAATACTATATTTAGTTACAAGACCAGTCGTGGCAAAGGGGCACTGTAAACGCAACTGGTTGTGGGTTTGATTCCTACTCGAGGAAATGAAATATTTAATATTTTCATTCCTTCGCTCTGGCACCAAGGCAAAAGTACATCGTTGGATTTCGCCACTTAACATGCAATGCCTCGAAAATTCAACGGAAAGTGGGGAACAGAGTGTCTTATCCTAGGTTCCCTGTCTACCCTGCTACTGAAGGAAACAGCGTAAGGCTGAAAAAAAGAAAAAGAAATCAAAAGTAATAGAGGGAGTTATCCTACAATATCTTAATATATATTGTAGGATTTTGCAAAAAAAATATTGTGAATATTTAAAATGTGAGCTTTACTTAACAATGGTTGTATAATCGTTTCTGTAGTTTGTATGAAATACCAAAAGCTCTACTCCGAACTTGTAAGTGTTAACTTTAAGCAATCATTTGGAAACTTCTTTATTGTTAAAGTTATGATTTGTGTTATAAGCAAACGGCTTTTGAAAACAAATTTATTATTTCTATAGCGGTGGAGTACAGGGTGTCAAAACATATTGTTAAGACTTAGATTGTCCAGCACACAATTTTCCGTTTAGAGGAAAATGGAAACCATTGGACTATCATTTTTTTATCGTCACGCTGTATTATGTATATATAACGCTATATTATCTAACATCTTTAAAAAGAAACACTTGAATCTGAACTCTTATACAATTACAATCATTCGTAAAAGATGAATCCTACTTGAACGGTATATCATCGGAAAGGAGGAATAAATCTTAGACAAGTAGTACCTTTGATTGATGACGGCGACTCCATCCAGCCTGACGCCATCTCTACTCCGTGAAGTATTTCTCGGTCGGAGGCTGTTTTATAACGTGTCTGGATGAAATATGAGATCTGTTGAAAATATTTACATAAATATGTACTTTTTATTGCTATGTCACTACATATTGATAACCATTGTGTTGATATATGTTTGTGTTTGTTTGTGTTAACAGTTTAAGTATTGTATATATATATCGGTTGCGGGTTGGGGTTCCGTTACCAATAATCTTTTTAAAATAAGATAAAGACTTTTTGCGAGATTTCACAGACTTTTTCCTTTATACATTAAAGTTTTTAAACGATAATTAATTTTGTATAAAATATTCGTCTAAAAAAATAACAAAGGATCGAACGGCCAAATATAAACTCTATCTTGTTAGATCGTTACTCTCGGGTTCAAACAGAAGCTAATAATGTAAAGAAATTTGCTTTAATAAAAAATGTAATGTAGTAAAGAAAATTAACATATACATATTAAACGTTCCATATTTAATATTTTTGTTCGTAAAAGCGATATTGCTGTGAATACTGTTTATTATATATTTTTATTTTTCTATACAAAACCAATAACATGTTACAATATTATCAGTGTTATAAAATCTTTGGATATGCTACATATTTTTTAACATTTGTTTGAAATGATTATATTTTTTTATAGCTTCACGCTGTATCCCGCACACAGCAGGGTAGGCATAGGGAACCTACTGTTACACCCTGTTCCCCCTCTTTCTGCCAAATTCTGGAGGCATTGCGTGTTGAGTGGCAGAACTCAACGCCCCGCTTTGCCTCGACACCAGAGCGAAGGAATGGAAATATAAATTGAAATAAATATTTATCTCCTCGAGTGGGGATCGAACCCACAACCAGTCGGTTTTACAGTCGCACTTTGTACCCCTGCGCTACGACTGATATAAAATTAAATATATTATAAAATTCAGTTTAATTATTCTGATCTCATCAGAAAACAACAATATATAATTATAGAACAAGTGCTATCGGTATGCAACAAAAATGTAATTAAACTATAAAGGATGCTTAGTAGCCCCGTCCCATTTGGGATGCACAACTACAGACTATGGTTGTGAGTTCAAATGTCGATCGAGAAGTATTTCACAGCTACAATAGGTATTTTACAGCTAGCTTACATACACAGGATGTAACGGGATCGACGGTTCTACGGTTGTGTATGGGTAGAGCACCTCAGTACCTATTCATCTCCCACCCATGTATGTTCGCCGATTTTCAGTGGGTTTTAATTTGAGATTTTCGGAAAAACGGAGTTAAACGCTACTAAACTGTCATTGCGTTCTGAGGAAAATAAAGCAAGTATAAATATATATATTGTTTAATATATTACGTGAGGCCGGTCGTGGCGCAGCGGCACAAGGTGTGACTGCAAAATCGACTGGTTGTGGGTTCGATCCCCACTCGAGGAGATGAAATATTTACTTAAATTTATATTTCCATTTCTTCGCTCTGGTGTCGAGGTTAAGCGCGGCGTTGAGTTCTGCCCCTCAACACGCAATGCCTCCAGAATTCGGCAGAAAGTGGGGAACAGAGTGTCTTAACACTAGGTTCCCTATGCCTACCCTGCTGTGTGCGGGATACAGCGTGAAGCTGATTTTTTTTTTCTGATTGATATTACGTGTAAAGATAACATATATTCATAAACTTATAATAACACAACAAACTTTCCCTACATACTCTGTTAATCATAAATTTCTAGGTCAATTTCAATGAGTAAAATAATGATTTCAAGTTTACGCTTACTCGAGGGTCAGTATAATGATGTCTCGATATATCAAAGTTTTGCAAGTGTTACGAGCATTATTGGTTGTTGATATGTTGTGGAATTGTGTGCCATTATGCCATATGAATAATTTGTACTGTTATGTAAAATATAAATTAGTTTTTTAATTGCTCTTTTATATATAAATATAAATATCAGCTTCACGCTATATCCCGCACACAGCAGAGTAGGCAGAGGGAACCTAGTATTAAGACACTCCGTTCCCCACTTTCTGCCGAATTCTGGAGACATTGCGTGTTGAGTAGCAGAACTCAACGCCGCGCTTAACCTCGACACCAGAGCGAAGAAATGGAAATATAAATTTAAGTAAATATTTCATCTCCTCGAGTGGGGATCGAACCCTCAACCAGTCGGTTTTACAGTCACACCTAGTGCCACTGCGCCACGACTGGCCTCAAAATTGCTCTTTTATTTATAGTATGATATAATATAATTATAGTTATTTAAAAATAGTATATGTGTAGTATGTATATATTTTCGCTCGTAAAATCAGCTTCACGCTGTATCCCGCACACAGCAGGGTAGGCAGAGGGAACCTAGTATTAAGTTACTCCGTTCCCTATTTTTTACCGAATTGTGGAATCATTGCGTGTCGAGTGGCAGAACTCAACGCCGCGCTTTGTCTTAACAGAGCGAAGAAATGGAAATATAAATTTAAGTAAATATTTCATCTCCTCGAGTGGGGATCGAACCCACAACCATTCGGTTTTACAGTCACACTTTGTGCCCCTGCGTCACCACTGGCCTCAATTTTAAATCCAAAAAAGTTTATTGTTAAGATACTTTGTAGAAAGTGTATAGAATACACGCACCCTCATAATATTACAATTTGGCGTATAAAATCAAATCAGCTTCACGCTGTATCCCGCACACAGCAGCGTAGGCAGAGGGAACCTAGTGAAAGACACTTCGGTCCCCACTTTCTGCCGAATTCTGGAAGCATTGCGTGTTAAGAGGCAGAACTTAACGCCGCGCTTTGCCTCGACACCAGAGCGAAGAAATGTCAATATAAATGCGTACGTTTCTCAAATTTATGAAGGACTAAAGGAATTGCGACAAACATAAGACAAATCAGGTTTTATTTTTTTTGCAAGAACCAAAAGTGACATTGTAATTTTTTTACTTATTTAGAAAACGTATTATATAAAAATTTGAACTTGGCGGGACGTAGCTTGATGAGAACGTATGGCTTAGTGGTCAGAGCGCCTCTGTTCGGTTTCCAGGAGGCGCGGGTTCGAGTTCTGCTACGTTCAAGATTTTACACTTTTTCTAAATAAATATTTTTCTTTCCTAAGTTTCTAAAGTGTTAATCCAACACTTTAGAAATGTAATTTTTTTTGGTATGGAAGTCCATAGACCTGGTAATAAAAGCGATGTGAGTTCTTAAATTAGAATGGTAAAGCATAATAAAAGAATTAGAAGTAGTATGCACGCGAAGCCGCGAGTGGGCCGCTAGTACTTATATGATAGTAAATTTCCTCTATTTCAATCTTTTAAAAATGATGTAAGAAGGAGTACCACGTGTATAACTAACTTGCAATATATAAAAAATAACATCGCTTTTTTCCTGCATATTATGGTTGTTTGAATGATGCTTCGATAGGTGGGTACATTAAACTGTTAAACCAATCAATTTAAGGTTGGCAACTTTAAAATTGTTCGTGTTTTGTTTATTATTTATTAATTTGAATATAAATAAATAATAATATGTAAAAAAACTTAGAAGCCATTTGTGGCGCAGGAGCACAAGCGTGTGTCTGTAAACGCGGCAGGTTCTGGATTCGATTGACACTCGAGGTAATGAAATATTTAATTTTTTTTTCGCTTTAGTGTCGAGGTAAAAGCGCGATGTTGTTGTTCGCCACTCAACACGCAATGCCTCCAAAATTCGACCAAAAATAGTTAGCGGAGTGACTTAACGCTAGGCCCCCTCTGCCTACCCTGCTGCATGGGATACATTGTGAAGCTACGTCGTGCACATTTCTAGAAAAACCAATGAAATATGTGTATTTTGTTATTTTTTAGTTTGAAATGCAAAGAAAAATCTATACACATACTTAAATCAACTAAAAAGATAGATATAACAGGGAAAAATATAAAGATATATTTTTTCAATTCAAACATTTTTTTTCTCATCTTAATGTATTCATTGTCACAGACAAGAAAGTAAAATAGCGACCGTCGTCGTATCTCTTTGTTTCAGTAAGTGCCAGCTGCACTTATACTATCGATTCCATAGAACGAATTAGCAATTATTGTATTATCAAATCGATTCGCAAGTGCCTGTAATTTATTCGATCGTCTGGTATCGTCTTGTTTAGGCTTCTTTGAAGTTATTGAAATGTTGAATTATTCAAGATCATATTATAATGTATAAATATGTAGAATAATACTTTTAATAGAAACATATACAATTACTATTACTATTTCATATAAAATAAATGTTTGAAAGTAAATTCATCTTGTTACCTGCTGTCTCGTGCTGAATAATTAAAATTCATATTGTTAAGCCTTTTAAAATTCGATGGATTGACATCATACGTAGTTAATAATATATAGGGTGGAAGTGTCAGCGCCCCTTTTACGGGTACAGCACATAAGGTAAAATATTTTAAACCCATACCTAAAGGAATTAATCAAGATAATTCAATGTAGGATTTTTTTTTCATTTCATGATTTTTATCCATTCTTTATTTCGTGTGACGTACACGTACTACTAAAAAAATACTACTAAAGGTTAATCGACTTTGAACTTTGCCGCCAATACCTACGACTCGATTTCGGAACGAGGCGTATGTGGCGGTTTCCCTTTGATAGGTTTATGTGTGCGTGCGTCGTTCTTGACAAATAGCGTTTTATATTACAACAATAATTTTATTATTTAATTTGTTTGAAAAAATGACTTTTTCATTTTTGGGAAAAAAAGGCTTTTATAGAGTAGTTCAAACTGTAGTTTAATTTAAAGTGGTGCTAGCACTTCCACCCTGTCTATCTACTATAGAATCGAAAGTATCATGTAAGTTTTAAATACATTTAAAAAATGATTTATTTTTGATTTTATAATTCTAAGAATATATTAGTATACAGTCAATATGATTTTTTCGATAAAATCTAATTTTACAAAAAAATAAACATTAACAAATTTTTATATTTTCTTCAAAAATAATAAAAATTGTTAAAAACATAAAAAAATGCTTTTTTTTATATAATTTTTTGTATGCAATTCATGTGTAATTTATTCAAATTGAGTTATTCAGTTAAATCCCACTCTAAAGCCTGGTTTCCATCGCGAAAAATACACCGGATGATGCTTAGGGGAAACAGATCTTTTAAATAGATAAAAATTATATCACCACCAACAAAGAGTTTTGTACAACACGCAATGCCTCCAGAACTCGGCGCAAAGTGGAGAACGGAGAGTCTTAACACTGGGTTCCCTCTGCCTACCCTACTTACTGTGTGCGGGATACAGTATGAAGCTGATTAAAGAGTTTTGTATTTTATTTTTACTTCGCTCCGCTACCTTGAACTTGACGAGGTCATTTCAGCTCTTTCTGCTCCGTGGGTCCTTACCGCATGACTATTTATTGGTGGAAGTACAAGTATGTAGATTACTCTTGTGAGTTCAACGTAGTCATTAATGAGCCCGCTCCGCTCGTGATAGTGCCAGCCCGGTTTCCTACATGTTGTAACCGTATGTACCTTGGGTACAAGTTAAAAATAAATAAATAAATAAAATAAAATATGCATGGCTATACACATAACTAACGTAGCTAATTATGAATAATACAAACTATATATTTTTAATAAAATATTAATCGAGACGAGTTCGTGTATTGTCGTCCCGAGTGTCGCGACCGTCGTTCTGTCTATATAGGTGGTGGTGATGCTGGAAGGCAGCGGTCGAGTCGAACTCTTAAGTACTACGGTACTAATAAATATGATGCACATAAAGACTCGTACCAAGTATATTATAAATATAATAAAATAATTTGAAGCCTATGATGGCGCACGATGTTTTAGGATCGAATTTCTTATAAAGGCAATATATGTGTAAGAGCGACACATATTATGGTTCAATGTGATCTTTGACCATTATTATAATATTAAATGTTGCTTGACTTCGCGAAGGCTGACGTGATGGGCTTATGCGAACTGTTATAGCGACATTAACTATGTCGTGGCTGACGCCGTCTCGCAGTACGCTCGCGGTACGTAAGCTATGCTTGTATGGCGTTGGTCGTTGACATATTATATACCACTTGGTATACGAGTAGTAGGTGTGTGGTGCTATTTTATGTCCCAGCTCCGGTGTATGTAGTAGTGTCCGCCTGCTCATACAGGTGTGTGGTGCTATTTTATGTCCTGGAACTCTGGTGTATGTAGTAGTGTCCGCCTACGGTTCGAGACACGACTGTGGGGTGTGTGCCGTGCGTTTATTTAACATATCGGCCGCCTAGCGGTAGTGCGTTCGTTCCAACGACTTATATTGATCTCACAAATCAATCAACATCACGAATCACCATTCTAATACAATCTTAATATAAACAAGCGTAACAAGTACCTTCGGAAAGATCACACACAAACGTCCCGGAGGGTTCAACGATGACTGTAAAGCCACGGTCTGGTCGGAACTCACGGTGTAGGGGCGGGGCGGTGCCCGTACTCTTTCTTCCTTTTATTATAACTAGTTCGCAGTTATAGTGGAGAGGAAGATAGGACGCGCTCTTGGCTTTTCTTCGGACGAGCTTCGAGTTATGACAATGTCATATTGTCGAGTTTCCAGTTATCTAAATAACTGACACAAGAACAACTTCTGATGGCAAATATCTTATTAAAGCGATACCTTCTAATGGCATAATATAAAATTCTTAATACTGTTACCTCTGAATCTCTAAAAGATTTTGGGTTCTTCACGATCACAACTATAAACGGTTCTAACCACTAGACACATCACGAGCCAAGGCATTATTTATTAAATAATATTTTCAAAGTAGTTTGGGATATCAGTTACAATGTGTAGCAAATTTTAATGTACTTTTTTTATTTTCTCACGCCAGAACTATTTAAATGAAGTTATACTTAACTTTTCGTCATTATACCTTCCAAATAAACATTCCATTTGGGTAGCAATACTTAAAATCTTCTAATTTTTTTTTTTGGAGAGACAAAGTTTGAAACCACGTTTTAGAATTAATCTCTTGAATTAATTTAAAATTGCATACGTAATTTTATAACACAATATACATAGCTTATTACATCTAAATAACATCGACACACATAAAAAGTAAATAAAAATATTATGAAAATATCAAAGTTAATAACACAGAAATGCTCTCGTTTCAATTATTAAATTATACGCCAACAAAAAGCTTAAAAAATATTACGATACCGACGTATTTAACTTTGATATCATAAGAAGAACCTTTTTATAAAATATAAAAATGTTACGGATTTTTTTTCAATATTGTTGTTTTTATACCGAACCAGACTCGCGCTTGTATTACTGTATACTCTATTTACGAAGGCATGAGATAAAAGGTCAAAAAAAGGTTGTTTACTTGTCACGCTTGATGGAGTTATTATATTAATTTTAAAAAATATTTATCTATGGATTTATGGAAGCAATATACTAAATGAATTAAAGATAGCACTGCAAGTAATAATAATAATAATCATAATAATAATAAAGTCTTTTATTTTCCTGTAAACATAAAATTGAACAAATTTGACAGAATTTATAAAAATAAATAAAGTTTACACTAAAATTTGCTTTCAATTTCCCATGATATTATAATTTTTTTTTGTTTCTTTGTACATTCTTAGTTTAGTTTTTTTTTTGTTTTAGTTGGTTTTTTTTGCTGTTATATTTTGTGGCCTACCCACTTTTCTTCTTCCTTGTGGGCCGATCCATTTGGTGCTTTTCAGAGTCCATCGCTGGTCCGTGCATCTCGCGACGTGGTAAGCCTTGCCCCATTCTAATTTTAATGTTTTATACAATGCATCAGTCACTTTTGTCTTTTTTCTTATATACTTACTTTTTGTCTTTTGAATTTTTCTAAGATGTAGCATGCTTCTTTCCATTGCTCGCTGGCAAGTTCTTATCTTTTTCCTTATTTTGCTTTTTAGTGTCCACGTTTGGAAACAATCAGTCAAGCAGGGGAGAATACAAGTGTCCATGATGATTTTTTTCATATTTAATTCATAGTTAACTTTTAGTATTTCTTCATGGGCCCAGTACTTATTCCAGGTACTCGTGATTCTGTTGACCTTGTGTTCGTTATTTGTTTTAGAAAATGAAAATTGCTTTCCTAAGTGGAAATACTGCTCTACGTACTAGCGTTATTTTACTTTTTAAACCATTAGTCATTATTTTTGTTTTGCTGAGGTTCTCAGTCCCATTAGTTTGCTCTCTTTTTTTAGTTGAGAAATCATATTTTCGAGTTTCCTGGGAATCTCCGCGAAGATTGCAATGTCGTCAGCAAATCTCAAATGGGTGAGGCGTTCGTTACTGATAAGGATGCCGTCAGATGCCCAGTTCAATTTAGAAAAAATGTCCTGCACAGCTGTGAATAGTTTTGGAGATAATGGGTCTCCCTGCCTGACACCTCGGGCTATTCTGATCTCCTCGCCTCGAGTTTCTAGTTTTTCTCTGCTCACACTATTCTCGTAGATGTTTCCTTTTAATTTTTATTATTCTTAAGTCTATATTACAGTTGTGTAGAGCTTTCCAGATAGAGCTATGATAGAGACTGTCAAATAATTTAGATAGTCGATGAAACATATATACAGTTTCTTGTTAAATTCTGAGTGTTTCTCTATTACTCATTCGAGCGTATGGATCTGATCTATAGCCGAGAATCCAGGGGGGAATCTTGCTTGTTCTATCGGTTGCTTTCTGTCAATTATTGACCTAATTTGGCTTAGAACTGTAGATGTAAATAACTTACACATAATAATAAACGTAGGCTAATCGGGCGGTAGTTAGTGATCTTTAGTGGGTCTCCTCCTTAGTATTATGTCAGAATTCAGCCATTGTTCTGGTATCATGCCTGTTCTTAGTGCCAAATTAAATATGGATGTGAGTGGTCCGGTGAAGAATTTTGCTCCTTCTATTAAAACGTCATTCTTTAAGCCATCGGGTCCTGGGCTCTCCTCTCGTTTCAACTTTTTGTTTTCTAAGACATCTTGTTCCGTTTCAGTTTTCACTCAGTTTCGAATGTCATTCTTTAGCCAAGAATCTTACCAGCGCGATTTCTATATAAAATTCGCAGGCAAACTAATGCCTAGAGTTCATTCAAATATATAAATGCCGATAACTTTTTTAATGAACCGATTTTGATGAAATTAGTTAAACTTGTGCATAAATAAATTAAATAGAAATAAAAAAATACATTAAAGTTTGAGAAACAGATTTTTTTTGTTAACATTTTGTCTCATGCGATAGTGAATAGAGTATAGTTTGTTCAATATTTTTAATAAGTTATCTATTGTTAATTATATTAGAAATAGACGTAGTGTTCATCTGAATAAAAAGGTAAAATAATGATTTATGTGTCGCAGACAGATAAAATTGTATTTCTCGTTCACTCAACGAATAAATTAAATCAACCTACGGTGTATCTAAAGGCCTTGATATAATGTATGTTGAATATAGATACAATATTAAGTTTGAATCATGGCGCAGGGGCACGTTGACTGTAAAACCGACTGGTTGTGGGTTCGATCCCCACTCGAAGAGATGAAATATTTACTTAAATGTATATTTCCACTTCTTCGCTTTGGTTTTCGGTTTGCTTTGGTGTCCAGGACAAGCGCGGCGTTCAGTTCTGCCACTCAACACGCAGTGCCTCCAGAATTCGGCAGAAAGTGGGGAACGGAGTGTCTTAACACTAGGTTCCCTCTGCCTACCCTGCAGTGTCCAGGATTCAGCGTGAAGTTGATTTATTTATTAAGTTTGAAACTTCATTTTTTATAAAAACTCATCAGTTAATAATGAGGCCAGTTGTGGCGCAGGTGTACAATACGATTGTAAACGCGACAGGTTGTAGATTCGATTACCATTCGAGGAAATTAAATATTTAATATTTTCATTTCCTCGCTCTGGTAGCGAGGCAAGGCGCGGCGTTTAGTTCCACCACTTCACGCAATGCTTTCAGAACGTGACGTAACGGAGAAACTGAACTGTCATGATGGGAAAGAAGTACCCTAGATTAAGAGGTTTCCTCTACCTACCCTGCGATATGTGAGACACTGTGGGAAGTAAAAAAATATACCTATTTTGTATTAACATTGATACCTGAATAAAAAGAAAAAAATATGTTCAAAAAGTTTCTAATCGGTTTTTAAATAAACGAACTAACGCCGCACCGACCGAACAAATCAAAAAGCAATCGACATTTTGTTGAACGAGTCACATTGTGCCTAGTAAATAAAACAAATATGTATCTGTTAAACCAACCAGATTTTTTTTATATTATATTAAAAGTAGAGAATCGTCCCTGTCAATAATTTTTCTCTGCAGTTAAAACTCTATAGTTAAAAAAAATAAAATTTACATATTGATGAATTGTTGTGGATTCAATACCCGCTCGGGGAAATGTATTATTTTAATTTTCTCACTTTGTTATTAAGAAAAAGCACGGCGTTCTGCTACGCAACATGCAATGCCTCAAAGATTGAGCGGAGAATCTTAACACTAGGTCTCCTCCGTCTACCCTAATACAATAACTACGGATATTGCGCGGCGTTGATTTCCGCCACTTAACTCGCAATGTCTCGAATTCGGACTGGAAGCAGAGGCCATCGTAGCGCAGGGGCACAAAGGCTTCGTTCGATCCCCATTCGAGCAAATTAAATATTTAATATTTTCATTTCCTCTCTCTGGTAACGAGGCGAAACGCAAGGTTTGAGAATAGGTTCCCAGGTTCCCTCTGCATATCCTGCTATGTACGGGATACAATGAAAAGCTAAAAAGGAGGGGACGCTTGAATACTATGACAAAGGTGAATCTCAAAATAAGAATTGTGATTACGTTTCAAATGGATTTATTTTACTATTTTTCTAAGCATTTTCTTTATATACGAAAATATATAAAATCTGTACGTAGCGGGCTAAAAGCCGTGCCTTTTAGAAACCGTAGAAGCACAATAGCCACTATGCCATACGTTCTATAATTTATTTATGTTGTTAGTGTATTTCTGTAGAGAGATTCTTACAAATTTCCGCTAAAAAAATACTAAGAATGAAAAAAGCACTGACGATTAGTATAAAAATAGCTTGGGCCATATAAAACGTTCCAAGCCTTTATAATTGGTAAAAGATAGTTAATACATGGTAAAAGTAAAAACAAATAAATTATAACAATTCATGTAATTATTGAGTATTTTATTTTACGTTCTGTTGTATTTCAGTTCTTTTTAAGGTTCCGTACTTCAAAAGAATAAACCAGCTACAAAAAGTAATTATACGTTCCTACCTATAAATAAAGTGCAATCCATTTTGAAACTTTCGGTAGACAGTTGGAAATCTTACAGCATTATCGATCGTGGTTCGAAATATTAAGAGTTGTGGTCTTGAATCTGATCCACATGATCGCGAAATCGGTAGAAGCACCGCTAAATGGGTAGATTTTGTATCCAATTATATCAGTTTTACGCTGTATCCGGCACCCAGCAGGATAGGCAGAGGGGACCTAGTTTAGCGTTAAGACACTCCGGTTCCCGTTTTCCGCCGCATTCTAGAGACGAAGCGCCGAACCGAACGCCGCGCTTTGCCTCGACACCAGAACGAAGAAATTAATTTAAATAAATATTTAATTTCCCCAAGTTGAGATCGAAACCACTACCAGTCGCGCTTACAGTCACACTGAAATTGAATTAAATAAAGCTTTACGTAATTGTAGCTTGAAAAGTTCAATTACAATTAACTCTATACAGAACGCATAAAAGTTGTAAAAATAATATACTACTTTACCATCGTAAATATTGTCTATATTTTTCAATAAAATTAAAAAACATATTATAATTTTATACAAACGTATTAAACTTATTAAAAATAATTAAAA
Organism: Heliconius hermathena; assembly: GCA_013403705.1. NCBI lineage: Eukaryota > Metazoa > Arthropoda > Insecta > Lepidoptera > Nymphalidae > Heliconius > Heliconius hermathena. The sequence continues at coordinate 27,405 of JAAIXJ010000104.1, forward strand.
TATACAACATTTCTAGTTAGATACATCGATATAAAAATAATTATATTTTTTGACAAAAACTGACTTCTTCAATTTCAATCGGATCCCATAAGCAGAACCTTATTAATTCATGCGTTTATCGCGCATATACTTAAAGCTAATTTAAGACTTATGTGATTTTTCATGGATACCATTGTCAGTAAAGGACCTAATTGAAATAGAACCACACGGGAAACTTACTGGCAGCAAAAAAAAAAAAAAGCATCAAAATTGGCTCACCCAGTCACAAGTTCTGAGGTAACAAACATGAAAAAATACAATCGAATTGATTACCTCCTCCTCCTAGGAAGTCGGTTAATTAATAAAACTGAAGATCGTAACCGAAAATATCGACTACAGCAAATTGTTTTAGTTTTTTTTAGTATATTTTTTTATTGTATTTATTTATAAATAATTTATCTTTAACTTTTTATTAAATGTACTTATAGTTTTAAGCAAATATTTTAGGACAACGCCATCTAGTGACATAATTTTCATTGTTTCTTACGATCTTGTGCAAAGTTGTATTTTGTAGCACTAGATGGCATTAATATTTATTAAGTATATTAATTATTAATTTTATTTGTGTTAAAAAAACTACTATTTTTTAAATCATTTTATTTTAATTAAACATATTTATTAGTTATTAAAATTTATTGCCGATACAGACAAAAGCTTATTGAATCTGTGGCAAATTGTCTTTGACTTCATCACATGACCACTTTATTTTGTCCCCGTGATCAAGTTTAGAAAATTCAAAAATAATTACGCGCAATGGCCAAAGTGGAAGTTAAGATTGACATCCATGAAAACTCACTCGATAACAGGTAATATGTGATCATGTCTCACACAAATATATAGATCAAGATTATAATTACATAATTCCACCAATCTTAAGTGTCAATGAAGGTCAACATGAATTTTGCAATCTGGCAAATATTCTTTCTTTTGTAATATTATTTTTGTTTAACTTGATAAATTATATTTACACTTCGTCGGTATTTACAGTGGAGATAGTGAGTTGCTGGGCATGGTTGATGAAGGATCTTTCGGTAAGTTGTACTTTTTAGTTTCCTGGTTTTGTATTTGTTGTACAAGTGACATTTATTATATTTGTTTACAAATATATAAATTCATATAAATATCTTAACACCCGCCTAAAAGTTATCGAATATACTAATAACATTATTTAATTACTAAAATTAATGCCAGTAATAAGTGTGAGTAAATTTAATTATAATTATTTGTTTACAGAAAGTGCAGAGTGTGATAGAACACAGTTAGTTTCTCAATCGTATCTGGATAGTAATGAAGAAGACAACAGTTCTTCATACAATTTCAAGGATATATGTAAGTTTTTACTAATTTAGATTTGTTATGTTTATATGTTTAATTAAAGTTGATAGTTTAAATAACAATTTTAAAACTTTGTGTGGTTTATACAAGTATATACACACATTTCTATAATACATACGTTTTTAGAAAATTTCAATGAGTAAATTGAAATATGTACTGTATTTATTAGCTATAGGTCATTACACTCATGATGAGATGATGATGAAATGTTTATAATTCATATCCTACTTTAGTAACTACTCTGTGAAATGTGGAAGATGCCAGCAAATTAATAAAATCTATTAAAAGAAGTCAATTGAGGTGAAAATAAAAATAATTCAATTTAGAGCCGGTTGGTGTCCTGTTGTGCCTCATTGCATTATTTATTAGACAAATAATATATTGTTTGTTTACAGCTGGTGCAGTAACATATAAACTTGTACAAATGACAGGAGAAGAAACACCAAACACAATGTCCACAGACCAGACACATGGTTGGTATTTTTTGTTTTATAATTATTGTAATTTGTCATTTACTTTATAGCTTGAAGCAAATGAATATGACCATTATGGTGTAGCAGCACGGTTTATTCCATGATGGATATATGCTTGTTTTTTAGCTTGATACTTATTTTTACTAGTGTTGAGTTCAAGCCAATGTGTTGAGTGGCAGGACTGGTCTTTTCTCTTTATCTTATGGGATATGATGCTCAAGTGGGGGTCAAACCCACAACCATTGTGATTACAGTCAGATACTATCCTATTGCACCACAACATCCGTAATGGCAATGGTAGTTTAGCTTCAATGACATTATTTTTGACATAACTTTAATTTACTTCTTTCAAATCTTTTGTCTATTAATTTAATAAATTAAATTTAAATAGTGATATTTGTTGACATTTGCAGTGATACCAAATGGAGAATTTTATGTAATAAGTAATCCTGTACAAGTATTTGGAACTGGAGCTGCCCAAAAGAAAGTTATGAGACGGCAACCTCTACAAAATAAAGCTATTACAGCCAAAAAGGTTTGATATTTCCTCTTATGCTTTATATTGTAACGCTGTAACATTGATCTGTAAATGCAACGGTTATGGGTTCAATTCCCACTTGGGGGAATGACTTATTTTCATATCTTTGATCTGAAAAAACATAAAGTGCTGCTTCGAATTTTGCCACTCAATACACAATGATTTAAAGAAAAAGGTGTGTGGGAATTGGAGTGTCTTAACACGAGATTCCTTCAGCCTACTCAGCTATGTGTGGAATTATGGAATACAATGAAAAGCTAAAAAACTGATTAAGTACAAGTTGGACTTGCTTAACTATGGTTCTGTATTAATTATATGTTCAGTCAATAGGATGTACAATTTAAAAAAAATGTTAACATTTTTAAGTTGTTGGAAGTATGGACTCATTTTGTACGAAATGAAGTAGAAATGTAACTATGTAATAGTTTATTTGTAATGTATCTATAAATTACCATTTTTTCTATTTATTTCCTTTATTTATACTGTAAGTTAAATTTCATGACTCTAGGCTTAGAAGGTTAATTTTTTCTGCATTTCAAGTGATTTGATATAAATTTGATATAAATTTTAGCTTGTAGGTAACAAGTCTTTCTATACCATTTTTGAGAAAAATGGTATAGAAAGACAGACTATAAAGCTGTCCATTAGTTATTCTGTTTTTACCTTATGAGAATATGGTATAGAATGCAAAAAAAAATAAATAAATAACAATTGTAAGTTTGATTACCATTCAGGAGAATGTAATATTTAATATTTTCATTTTTTGGCTCTGGTAAAGACACAAGACGCAGCGATGAATTCCACTAATATAAATAAATCAGCTTCACGCTATATCCCGCACACACAGCAGGGTAGGCAGAGGGAACCTAGTATAAGACACTCCGTTCCCCACTTTCTGCCGAATTCTGGAGGCATTGCGTGTTGAGTGGCAGAACTCAACGCCGCGCTTAACCTCGACACCAGAGCGAAGAAATGGAAATATAAATTTAAGTAAATATTTCATCTCCTCGAGTGGGGATCGAACCCACAACCAGTCGGTTTTACAGTCACACCTCGTGCCGCTGCGCAACGACTGCACTAATATACACGCAATGAATTCGACTTTTCAAGAATTCAGCAGAAAGTGAGGAAACAGGTTCCCTCTGTCCACCCTACTCTGTGCGTGATCTAGCGTGAAGCTAAAAAAATATGTTTTCTATTTAACAGAGGGATGATAAAAGAAGAGCAACACACAACGAAGTGGAAAGGCGTAGAAGGGACAAAATAAACAGTTGGATCACAAAGTTGGCAGCACTGGTACCTAACTCTGGTCTCCCCGACACGGCTAGTAAGGGAGGCATATTGGCGAAGGCCTGTGATCATATTACCGAATTGACGGAGAAACAGAAAAAGTTAGTATTATTAGTTAAATTTATACTATTTTTAACATATTTTAGTACAAAAAGGTAAAAAAATTAATCCTGTAGTCCACTAAGACATAAGTTTTTTATTGAGTTACATTATAAATTCAAGTTAGATTTGAAACTCTTATATGCTGGTTACAACTTATTTATATGATTATGTTTTTATGTAAATAAGTACATAGAATAGAATTTCATGTTTCATTAAGACAAGATGTGAATGAAGTAAAATAAAGTTATGTCAAAAATAATGTCATTGAAGCTAAACTACCATTGCCATTACGGATGTTGTGGTGCAATAGGATAGTATCTGACTGCAATCACAATGGTTATGGGTTTGACCCCCACTTGAGCATCATATCCCATAAGATAAAGAGAAAAGACCAGTCCTGCCACTCAACACATTGTCTTCAAGATATCACTTATAATTTCCAAACAAGTTTCCTGTCAACATTCTTTTACGTAGATTAAATTCACTATGGAATAACTCATCAAGGGCATTGTTTTCTCAAAAAAAAAAATCATTCTATTTGCGGTATCGCAATTGACGTAAGAGCACACATTCATTTTTATAGTCATAATCATTCTCAAAATATGGTCTAGATAAACAAAAATGAAGTTTTTTATAACTTATTTATTCATATTTGAGTTTTTTTTTTTTCAGATTAGAAAAGTTAGAAGTTGACAATGACAAGCTGGTTTTAGAAGTATTAAGGCTGAATCAACAATTATCTGAGCTTCAAAAGGAAAATGACTCATTGAGAATTCAAATAGCGGACAATTGTATAGTGTCTAGTATAAATCATAGACCTAAGGGACAGAACTCTTAGTTCAAATATAATTAATAAACATATATAGAGTACCATAACGCAGGTCTACAAAAAAGAAAGTTTTTGAAAAGCTGTTTTGATAGTTTTAACTAGTTTATGTAGTTTATAAATGTGTTAAATCTGAAAATGAATTCTTTTTATTAAATATTACTATTCAATTTGTAACAAAAATAATTCATTTTTGTAGTGCACTTAAATAATTATATAGTGTTTATTTTTTTTTAATTTATCATTAAAATGCATCATGCATCTAAAGCTTTTAAAATTGTTAATACTTTACTGTGTTAATAAAAAAAATATCTTTCAGGATGTACAACAAACATCAACAGATTTAATGAATATTTGGTTTCTTATTTTAGACTCTGTTGCTTGAATTTGTACCATATTATCAAGATAAAAAGGTAGTAATTACTTTTTCGCTTTTATAACTATTTGCTAGAATCATAGTTTTTACAAGGAAAAATGCAAAAAAATTCAACATCCTATACATTTTATGATTTTATTTTCGTTTTTATTACATCAAATTAACTTGAGAATCAAATGAAATTGTTCAAACAGTCTTTTTGATTGTAGACCTGTAAATAATGGAAACTGAAGGTGCTAAGTTCTAAGCTTAGTTGTTATTAAGGAAATAATGTTATTGAATTGTTAACTGTTTAATATGGTCTGTGTTTTTTGTCGATTATTATTATTTTATTAGTTACTATCGAAATATGAATTTGTTCGCAATTTTCGACTTTTAATTTAAATTTTAATAGACCAGTCGTGGCGCAGTGTGGCTGTAAAACCCACTGGTTGTGGGTTCGATCCCCACTCGAGGAGATGAAATATTTACTTAAATTTATATTTCCATTTCTTCGCTCTGGTATCGAGGCAAAGCGCGGCGTTGAGTTCTGCCACTCAACACGCAATGCCTCCAGAATTCGGCAGAAATTGGGGAACGGAGTGTCTTAACACTAGGTTCCCCCTGTCTACCCTGCTGTGTGCGGGATACAGCGGGAAGCTGATTTTAAATTTTAATAATTAAAACAAACATATTATGAGAAGTAAAAATGTGCCACAATTTTTGTAAATATGTCTTGTCAATTTGTTATTCTATATAAAGTTTAAATACTTATATAATTAAGTATAACCTTTCGTTTTAATTCGTTTACATTTTTAGCAGGGATGTTACGGAATACAGATATACGGTTCGATCGATTGTATAAAATAAATTATTTTGGCTTATCTGGTTACTTTTCGATAGTTTCGGGTTGTTTCGTTTTCAAAATATAAACTTTTTGCAAAACATATTTTTTTGAAGGATCTGTTATTGACAGTTTCTAATGTTTGTATATTTCTAGTAAAAAAATATTTTAACCCATCATCTAACCTTAATATCCCTGTTTCTTAGTTTTATGTATGGCACTTTTTAATTTAAATTAATTTTCCATAATTTGTGATTACATTAAAACTTATCACTATTGATATATTAAATGTTATAGCGAAAAGTTACAATATAATGGTAATAGCGAATTTAATAATTATTATTATAAACATATTTAGAATACGATATCTTTTTAGTATTAAAGATTTTTATTAACAACTTTCCATTTTCGTTTCTTTTTAGTTGTGAATCATTCTATACATGTTCTGAATGAAGGTTTATAAATTGACTTGCAGGCATAATTTTTTAATATTTTTTTACATTTTTAAAGTGTTATTCCACACATAGGAAAGAAAAATACTTATTTAGAAAACGTATAAAAATTTGAACGTAGCGGGACCCGACTTGGCGCCTCCTGTCGGTCGGTTTCCAGGAGGCGCGAGTTCGAGTCATATAATTTTTTAAATCATATTTCAATTCTTTAGTACTCTTTAGTAAGGGAATTATTGAAAAAAATAACAAATTTGGTTCGTACTTGTTTGTTATTCATCCTATAAATGAATTTATCCTATATATAGTATTTACGTGGTCTTAACACAGCCTTCCTCTGCCTACCCTGCTATACGCTGAATAAAACTAAAAAGAATTGAAATTAAAATATTATAATAATAAAAAATATATGTTTGCAAGTCGATTTATCAACCCATTCGAGCCTGGTACAGGTATATGTGTAGTTTCAAATAAATTATCTAATCATATGAGTACAATAGGTTTAAATGCCATTTTTTTATTATGGAATTTTTTTTTATTATGGATTTTTTTTATTATGGAAATGTTATGGAGAAAGGTAAAAATAGTTAACAGTTAACTTCCAATAATGTAAAAAAATAATAATCGGAATTTAATTATAATTTTGAACTTCAAATAAGCGAATATCCGGATAATCAAAGAACTTAAAACCGTGAAGGAAATAAAAACAATTTTCGTATTTATTTTTAATTTTATTATTTAATACAATTATTAGTGTTCATTATTAACGCCCAATATTAATAATCTATCTCCTACGTCAAACTTCGATTGTTCCATATATCTATCCAATCTAGAGATTGGATAGATATATGGAACAATCGAAGATTGGGGTAAAAGATAGATTATTAATATTGAGCGTAAGTCTTCAAGTTACACGTCTACATAATATTATATGTACATGGCCAGTTAATAGTCCGAATAATCGAGTCAAGTCCGAAAGATCGAGTCGGATTTCTACCGTTATTATAAATTGATTATAAATTTAAAACTAGTTATAAATCTATTTTTCATTGTTGTTTAACATTATTATTTTATCATTTTTTTTATCAAAATAACTTTGTTTATAAGTTTGTACCAAATTTTATATTTAGCGATTAGATTTTAGTTTTATGAAATTGTTATATAATAATAAAAAAAAACCAACTGTATTTGGGATTTGACACAGTTATATGTTTAGTAATATTATGATAGTAAACGAGACCATTTTACATTACGTCTATAGCATTATTTTCACTTTAGGTTTTTTTTTACTTATACGTTTTGCCAAGATGCAAAACTTTTTTTTTACAATTATTTATTAAATTATGTTTTGTTTAAGTATTAGATTTAAATTATTTGTTATTGTATACATTCTAAATGCAACGTGTGTCTTAAGTGATACACCAATTTTTCGTGTTGTAGCATTAAGTCAGTCATTGTTTGTAAAAATATGACCAATTTACACGAAATATTGAATAAAACATATGTTCTTTCTTAGCCCCGACTTTATTATTTACTGGAAATTATTTTGTACATAAAATAAAATTGAAATTAAGTTACAAGGGTGTTTTTTTTTACATTTTTGTTAGTTCAAAGATATTTTTTTTAATTACATTCAAAACCACTTAAATTTATAAAAATATTTTTTAAATCACAAAAAAAATTAATAACTATAATAATTTAAATTCAAATCCTCCCCTCAGATCGGTAAGTATTAGTAGTAATGATGAAAAACCCGAAAAACTAAATTGTTCTCATATAAAATTGGTAGAGGACACAGTGACAGTTAAAATATAATGTACCCAAATGAGCTTTATTCTTTAAATTCGAGTTCACATGTACATATGGTTTGCGAAGCTTAAGCTGAGCTGAGTGATTATAAAAGTAGAGTCAGAAAAAAAAATTAATAATAAATTTATTCAAATCTTCGCCATTGTATTCTTATTTTTTTTATTCTCTCTTTGTCGTTTGAGTTATTAATAAATTATTCCATTATATCATCAAGTAAGGTGTTGTTTCCACTTTTTTAATTTTTACTCCTTGGTCACATAATTTTTCCCATTCTTGTAACTGTACCAGCCACTATTATCACTGCATAGTGCCAACTTTATTTTTGACTTTTAATAGATCGAACATAAATAAAAATATTAAGAATGAAACCATGACGCTGCTGTCAGTACAAGAAGTGTAGAAAGAAGTAGTGTGTGAGAAGTGACATCAACGTTCCACCTACACTATATATATCGCGGACTGTAATCCTATGGAAATTAGTCTGAGTGGCTAATTCATTTTATTTTTTCCAATAAGACACTTAAATTTCCCAACAATTGGTTTAGTGATTTGGTTTAGTGATTGGTTTAGTGACATTTTAATATTTAAAAAAAATAGTCTATTTTTGCAGCGAATGATATATCTTAATTATACCACGAGCATATTTTATTGGTGCTGTTCAAATTAAAACGTATAAAAAAATCAACTTTTATAGCAGAGCGTGGTTTCGATCCACGGACCTCTGGGTTATGGGCCCAGCACGCTTCCACTGCGCCACTCTGCTCTACGTAAATAGTTGTGAAAATAAGGAATTATAAACTAAAAAAAACCTTTATTAAATAATTTTTATTTAGTGTATGTCATTTTGGTAACTATTATATTATATTATAAAAAAAATAAATCACGGCGTTGAGTTAAGTTGAGTTTCGCCACTCAACACGCAATGCCTCGATAATTAGATGAAGTGGAGAACGGAGTGTCTCAATACTAGGACATAGCGCGAAGCTAAAAAAAATTGTCGTCACATTTTACTTCATGTATGTTAGTCGGTATTTTAATTGTTTTTTTTAAGCTGAATATAATTGCTTCCATTACATATATAAGCTATTTAGAAAGTCGGTTGTAAAAAAAAATCCGTTTTATAAATTACGATGTATAATTCTTAATATTTATTTTATTATTTAACGCATTTTTTCTATTATAAAATTTAATTATTTATTTTAGTCAGCTTCACGCTGTATCCCGCACACAGCAGAGTAGGCAAAGCGAACCTGGTTTTAAGACACTCCGTTAACTACTTTCCGCCGAGTTCTGGAGGCATTGCGTGTTGAGTGATTTTAGTGATATTTAAAAATTAATTAACAATATAAAATCAAAGGTTATTCTTTTTTTAATATAAGATTTTTGCATCTGGTAATGAACTGAAATTTTATAAAACATTCCTCATAAGCTTTTCTTAACAAATTATAAACAGGTATTATTAGTCAAACATTAATAAAAATACGAGAATAATTCAGGTTTTTTATTGTGGAAAAAGAAAAAAAAACAGTAATTCAATAACACCACCCACATGCACATAAATTTGGTAGGTTATGTACAATATATAGTACATACCTAGATTTTTAAGCAAAAAAGAACCAGCTCTCTTTTACAAAAAATACACTGTAAACGGAGAGGATTTCTTGCTTGATATAGCCCGACAACAGCTTTATGAGTTATCTGTGGTAAGCGCGAACACTTACGCAGAATGCGTTTATTAGATTAGTCATTTACTACGTTATTTACTACATCATAATATTAAAAAAAAACTCAGAATTTTTACATTGTTTCTTGATGTTTTAATGGACTGAGACATAATTTCTCTATATTACCAAGTGATACTTTATGATGATGTAAAAAGTAAATTTTTACATTTTTACTTAGAAATGTCTTTACGATCGTATCATTTCGTTATCCCATCTTCTAAGGATTTAACTTTACACTTTCCAAATACGTAAATATGAAGTAAATTGAGCAATCTTAATTCTTATAATAATATAAATCTATAAACGCGACTATTGTGTTTTCGATTCCCAATCAGGGCAGTGAAGTTATTATTATCCTGCTCTGGTAGACAAATCTGGCGTTGAGTTACGCCATACAACATATTATATAATGTTTCGAAAATTGGGTAGTGCATAAAGAACGGAGTGTCTCAACATTAGATTCTCTCTGCGCATCCAGCTCAATGCTATATGCGTAATACAGTATAAAAAAATCAAAATACAATAGCTTCAGTAAGTATTACATGTTGCATTGTATCGGTCTTCTCCGCAAGTTTTCGTTGTTGTTCGATACATAGTTTAGATCTGCTGTGGTGTAGCTTCAGGTCGTACGATTTGCAGAATTTTGCATCACAAAATTGGCAAGTAAATGGTTTTTCGCCTGAAAAGAAATAAAACAGTAAAAAAACTTATTATTTTATCATCATTTGAATGATTTTTTTGAAAAAATCATTCTAATTTCGCATGATTTGTTCATATTATCATCGATTTCCATTCACATACAAAAATTGAAGATCTGAAAGATCTAATGAATTAATGTAACAGTCCGGCTTTAATTATAAAATGCCCTCTTAGAAAAAAATGTGTGATAGAATTCTCCATTGATATATTATGGAAAATTACATTTCTGGAAAATCTTATGAATGACCGGAATATTATAGTATGAATTTTGTATTCAAAATCTATATTATATAAACATATATAAAAAATGATGATATGAGACCAGTCGTGGCGCAGTGGCACAAAGTGTGACTGTAAAACCGACTGGTTGTGGGTCCGATCCCCACTCGAGGAGATGAAATATTTACTTAAATTTATATTTCCATTTCTTCAGTCTGGTGCCGAGGCAAAGCGCGGCGTTGTGTTCTGCCACTTAACACGCAATGCCTTCAGAATCCGGCAGAAATTGGGGAACGAAGTGTCCTAACACTAGGTTCCCTCTGCGTACCCTGCTGTGTGCGGGATACAACGTAAAGCTAATTATTATGATTATTATATCTATAGAATACACTATAGTTACCGCTGTGACGTTTCATATGCCGGCTCAGAGTGTCTTGTCGAGCAAACCTTTGCGGACAAAAGCTACACGCGTAAGGTTTCTCTCCTGTGTGATATCTGAAATTTATGCATAATTATTATATAATTTATTTATTTAATTTGTTTTTTCCGCTTTTAATTTTAACTTCATGCTGTATCGCGCATGTAGGTAGAGGGAGCCTACTATTAAGACACTCCATTCTCCACCTTCCGTCGAATCCAGGGCGTATTGCGTGTTGAGTGACAGAACTCAACACTGCGCCTAACCTCGACACCAGAAGAAAGAAATGAATCGAACTCACAACCTGTCGCGTTTAATCACACGCTTGTGCTCTGCGCGCGATGACTAGCCTTAAATTAATTTAGTTGACATTAATATTTTTATCATTACTATTATTAATATTAATAATTTGTGTATGACTGCAGGGAGGAATTTATATTTACATTATTTAAATTATTTGAATTCCCAACTGTGGAAAAAATAAATAACGATGCTGTCTTGACGATCCAAAACACGCCATCTCTTAAAAATTGGGCGGAAATCAGTAAAACGGAGTATCTAAACCATGGATGCACAGACTGCGGCCCGCCGGTCGAATACAGGTGGCCCGCCGACAGCAAAAATAATACTCTCGTACATTCAAAAAATATTGAATTCTATTCCAGAATAAATCCAAAAAAATATTATACCTATACTTCTGGCGGCCGGCCCCTAGTCTTAATAAGTCTGTGCAACCATGATCTAAACACTTAGTTTCTACTGACTACTCTGCTGAAATGCGGAATACAGCATGAAGCTAAAGAAATAGTATACTTTCTTACCGCATATGTATAGTTAAATCTGATGTCCTATAAAATCCTTTGCCACATTCTTCACAGCTTAAAGTAAATTTATTTAGATGCCTTCTTTTATGAATATTATAATTGGATGAACTACTGCATATTGCCCCGCATATACTGCATATATAATTCTGAAAATTGGTTTAATTTATTTTCAATATTTCTAAAAGTATTATTATTTTACAAAAAGAAAAGTTTTTCTTTTCTAAATCAAATAAAATGTAAATAAAAATATTGTTTTAATATTAGAAGACTTTAGTTATATTTCATCTGTTGATGATGAAATAGTTTTAATATTTTTTTAGTGTTTAATATATTTATTTATTTATTTTTGACGAAATTGTGTATATAGCTGATGATGTATTTTAATCTACTTAATTAGAATACTAAAAGTTTAATACTGTCATAATATGTCTTCATAAAAGTTAAGTTTCAGCTTATAAATTTTTTACTAGCAACAAGCATTTTAACAAACACAACAAAATATTATAATTATTATTTCCAAATTTTCTGCAATTAACATACTGTCTAAAATGTATTTGCCAAAAAAATGTCATTTCATACCTTCCCTACATCTTTTTTTGTTTTTGTCCTGATTCCCGTGTGAATACTTAAATGTTGACCAAGTTTTGATTTTGATGAAAATTTTATATTACATTTATCACAGTTAAATGTTTTCAAATTCTGAAAGAAAAAAATAAATAATATGATGAAACACAAATTAGGAACCATCCACAAACTATATCACAAGGATTTCAAGATTGTTTGACCCGTGCTACAGTAGCCACTAGATCACATTTGTGAGACGTGACATAGTGTGCCACAGAAATAAATAATTTAATAAAAAAAGCACTTCGGATGATGATGATGTTTTTGATGTCACAAATCTTAGGACCATGCCCACCCCTAGTCCCAAAATGTCACACTTCGACCCTCTTCCCCCCACTTAACATGTGACGCATATCTATGAATGGCTCCTTTACCAATAAATCAAATTAGTTTTTATAAATGTACGAAGTTTTTATAAATGTACGAAGTTTTTATAAATGTACAAACGTGATGGTTATGAATTCAATTCAGACTCGAGGAAAATAATTAGTGAATTATTTCATTTTCTCGCTTGTTACCACAAGACAAAGCGCGGCGTTGAAGTCCACCACTTAACACACAATACCTAGCAGTTTAGGCGGAAAATAGTCTTGTTACCAAAAGACAAATCGTGGCGTTGAATTCCGCCACTCAGCACGCAATATCTCGCAGTTTAGGTTGAAAATAAAGAACGAAGTGTCTACTAAATATACGAAAATAAAATATTTACCTGATGACCAGCCAGATGTTTTGTAATACATCGTGACGACATAAACATTTTGCCGCAATAATCACATATATATTTTTTACGGGTCCGTTTCCTCTTTGGGGTCTCTATTCTAATCTTGTGATGTTTAGTACAATGCACTTTCAAAGCAACTATGTTCTTGAACTGTCTTTCACACATTTTACAATAAAAATTTGTTATACTATATTTATTTTCTATAGGAGACAAGTTGTTTATTAATTTTGTATCTTCAATATTCATTTCTTTATTTAAATAATTTTGTATATGTTCAATTTCTTCAATATCTATTAAGCTGTCTTCGTAATCGATAGATTTTTGTTTATTATTATTCATATTGAGAAATTCATCCAACACGTCTATGTCGTCTTGGCATACGCTGTTCTTGTTTGTTTCCTGTATTTCTCGAGTAGTACTTGTAATGTCGTCATCAATTGTATCGCCAAATAATATGTTTGTTATTAAAGGTGTTGGTGGAGCTGATATATTTTGTAATACTAGAAAGAAATATTAAAATTATATTAAAAAAAATGTTTTGGTAAATTGTTAAGTTCAAGCTATAAGTGCTATTAGAGAACTTCGAAATAAAAAAAATAAACTTTACGTTTTAGAGCATATCATATCTCTCCAGAGCATATCTTTGAAATCTAGGGTTGTAAAGAAAAATTGTAACTAAAATAGTTTTAATCCAAGCTGTTGAAAATTTAATATGCTGGTCAACCTGACACATCCTATTTTTCAGCTTCACACTGTATCCTGCCTGTAGCACGCTAATCAGAGAGAGACTTGTGTTAAGACACTCGGCTCCCCCATTTCCGCCAAATTCTGGAGGCATTAGGTTTTGAGTGGCAGAACTCAAAGCCGCGCTTTGTCTCAACACGAAGAAATGAAAATATTTCATTTCATTATTGTATTGTACATCAAATCCTAATATTTGAGTGTATTAAAGAAATGTATTTTTTTTAAATTAAAAACGATTTACCTGGTGGTGTCAAAAGTATTTCATCTAACATAACTTTTTCAGCATTGACATTTTTCAATGCATTTTCCAAGTTAGCATCAATTGTGCATTTGTTTTCTTCAATATCTGTTTCTTTATTGAAATCATTTATGTTAAATTCTACAACAGTTTTACCTAAATCTGAATTATTGTCTTCACTTTTAATTTTTTTCTCTTCTTGTGTATCATCAGCAACTTTTTTTGGTGAATCATTATTGATTGAATTTGTAGTTGAAAATGGACTGAAACTGTTTAAAAATTTTAATTGTGAAATTGTTATATTATCTTAATGTCATATGAGGCCAGTCGTGGCGCAGCGGCACGAGGTGTGACTGCAAAACCGACTGGTTGTGGGTTCGATCCCCACTCGAGGAGATGAAATATTTACTTAAATTTATATTTCCATTTCTTCGCTCTGGTGTCGAGGTTAAGCGCGGCGTTGAGTTCTGCCACTCAACACGCAATGCCTCCAGAATTCGGCAGAAAGTGGGGAACGGAGTGTCTTAACACTGGGTTCCCTCTGCCTACCCTGCTGTGTGCGGGATACAGCGTGAAGCTAATTTAATTTTTATTTTTTTAATCTTAATGTTATTATTGTATTTACTAAATTATAAAATATATTTACATAAATTATAGCTATAAATACAGCTTTTCTCTTGTACTAATTGTAAATTGTTATTGGAGTCAATTTCATTATGGGTCTGCCATGGAGCAGTAGCACAGTTTAACTGCAAGATTGACAGATGTAGGTTTAATTCTTACTCAAGGAAATTGTAATATTAAAATTATTTTCATTTCCTCACTCTAGCACTGGTTGACAAGTTGATGAAGTGTGACCTTAAGCACTGCCAGTTCACATGCATATCTGAAAAAGTAAGCTGCACCATAAGGAGCTTCTTACTTATAATCCAGTCTAAAGTCACTATCAAGTGACACATCTTCCTGTAGCCAATGTGAGTCAAGAGAATCTTCTAGAATATCTGCCTCTTCTTCTATCACTTCACATATAATACGAGCTTCACTGTCTGGTATTTCTTCCGTGGGTAAAATATCTCTCATAAAGTTCTGTATACTTGTGCATGTTGACTCTGCAATGTATTACATTTTAAATAAAAATTATTAAAAAAATATATAGCAACTTTTTTTTTCAGTATTTTACCCTCATGCTAGACAGTGATACAGTATGATACATATATACATAGCAGAGGCATAGAACCTAATGTTAATACACTCTGTTCCTATAAAGATATTACTGTTCCCTACTTTCCATTAAATTCTTGAGGTATTACATGTTGAATGGAGGGACTAATGGCATGTTTTGCCTCATAACCACAGTGATGAAATTAAAATATTAAATATTTCATTCCTCTGAATGGAATAGAATCCACTTCACGTTTATATACGCATGCCTCTGCTTCTGCACCACAAGGGCCTCAAAAATAGTTAAAATTACTATTATAATAATATTACCATTATCATCATCTTTAATTTTGTTATAAGCTGGAGTACTATTACCAATATTTATTGGAAGCCTGTAAAGCACAAATTTTAACTTATTAAACATGTAATGTAGAGTTTCGGTGTAAATAATAAAAATGCTTCTATACATTTTCACAAGCAATAAAATATAATGAATGTTACCTCAATTTAAAGGAATCTTCATTATTTTTAAGGAAAGTGATAAAATCTGTATTATCATCAGATTCTTTGTTCGCCAAGTAGTTTTTTAGCTTCCTATCAGAATTCCTACATGTTTTCTTAAAATTACAAGCATTTCTCATATTAACACAACATTCTTTACAGAGTTGAAAATCAAAGGCATCGTTACGTTTTACCTAAAATAATAATATATGATGTTAAAATATCGCCAATACTCAATACATATTAAGCGCTGTAAATTTCAAATACCTGCAACCCAGTGGAATAAACAAACAGCCGTCTATTTCTTTCAGTATACTGAAATAAGTCCACAGGTTCATATTTTGTTAAGCAACCACGACAAAAGCTATCCATTATAAGCTTGAAGCCTTTCGCAACATATTAAAAGTAATAAATAAACATCTGGCCGGTATGTGTTATTAATTAAAAATGTTTAGCCGATACCGATAATCTCAATTTGTTTTTGTTATGACTTCTCAACTTCTCAAGGAGAATTTAGTATTTACATATAAAAAAATGCTATGCAACCACTAAGCAGTATTGCCAGATATATTTACTGACAAATGTGACATTTTTTTATACCATAAAAATTATATATTTAAATCGCTAGAAACATTGATCCTATTTAGGTTTAAAAATAAATTACGGTAAGATACAAATAATTAACGTTAAACATATCAATATTGAGTTCTATTTCGATATATTGATATTTTTTAGCTCTGACCTAAATCTGAATCAATGGCGGGGTCAGTAATAATCATTTATAATCATTGTTATAATTTATAAATATGACATCTATTATTCATGAAATGAAAAAATAAATAAATAATATCTGATTTGAATAGTGAAACGAAAGACACAATCAAAATTATTGGCTTTATTCAAATATAATTTTACATAGTATAATTTATAATGACAGATACAAATATATTATTTTTAATTTTGATATTGATCTTCACTACAATAAATTTTATATCATAACAATTAGGTAAAAGTAATTTAAGTTAATATAAGTATATTTTTAATTGGCAACTATATTTACAATAATCAATTTTTAATAAACTTTGACGTTAAACTAGGGTTTTTCTAATATCGGGCAATATTAGAAAAACATCGATGTTAACATCGAAGCTAAATCATCAATGTTCGATAAACATTGAAAGAAAAACATAAATGTTAGCCAACATCGATGTCAGCCAACATCAGTATATATCGTCATCAATAAATAAAAAAAACCGGTCAAAAGCGAGTCGGGAGGGCCCATCGATGGTTCCATACCAAAATTGGAGGACTCGAGCTTTTTCTGAAATTCAAGCTTAGCTTAGCTAGAGCCTTTTCATCAAATACTTCACTTGAAGTTAGTAGCTTTAAAATCAAATTTTGCCCCATCCTCTATTAGGCTATTATTTTTTAGGATTTAATCACAAATGCATAGTTTTTAGATGTTTTCCTAAGCTAGTACTACCTGTAGATGCTAGCTGCTAAATTTCGTAATTCTAGGTCAAGTATCTTATTAATTTTGATTCTCTTTATAGTATCGAATCAGTACTGGCGTACGAATACAACGATCAGTACGAGGCCAGTCGTGGCGCAGGTGTACATGGTGTGACTGTAAAACCGACTGGTTGTGGGTTTGATCCCCACTCAAGAAAATGAAATATTTACTTAAATTTATATTTCCATTTTTTCGCTCTGGTGTCGAGGCAAAGCGCGACGTTGAGTTCTGCCACTCAACACGCAATGCCTCCAGAATCCGACAGAAAATGGGGAACGGAGTGTCTTAACACCAGGTTCCCTCTGCGTACCCTGCTGTGTGCGGGATACAGCGTGAAGCTGATTTATTTATTTATAGTATCGAAATACGAGTTTTTTTGTGATATACACGGCCATATCTCGTTTTAAATAAATGAGGAAATACTTCTTTTTTTCAGGAAATCATGGGGCCGTGGGACTGAGTATATGGTTTGAATTTCAATTCGATATTTCCAAGCGTTCTTGAGATAAAGGCTCTTGACAGACAGACAGAGAGATGGACAAAAAAGTGATCTTATAAGGGTTCCTTTTTTCCTTAAAAGTTACGGAATCCTAACAACTACAATATAACACGATAAAAGTTATTAAAAATTTAAAAAATTAAGGAGTAAAAACACAATATGTCCAAACATTTTTAGCTAATCGACTGTAAAAGTTATAATTTTGATTATGTGTCCCCGCTAACATCGATGTTACGATGTTTTAGTTAATACAACATCGATGTCAAAACATCGATATTTTAACTGCTAAGATCGATGTTCATCGAAAATCGATGATCATCGGGCATCCCTACGTTAAACAAGAATCATCCGTCACAAATAAAAATAGATTAATATTTACAATCAAGGCCGTATTAGTAAACAATGACGGAATATCTAATATTGTAGTTTACAAAAAGACAACATGGAGTCTACACAAGAAAATAATGTTTCTGATGTATCGCTTACCATTAATAGATCCATAAAATTTTTACATTTTAGCGACGGCGTTGAAGAGGAATTGCAAGAAGAAAAGATAAGTGAACTTCAAAGTGCGCCTCATGATAGTGAAAATGTAGACACTGTAAGTAACATATATATATTAATATGTTTTTAACTTCGCGTTGCAGCCTGTACATAGTAGGATGGGCAGAGGGAACCTGGGAACCCAGGTGCCGTGTGTTAAATCACCTGTTTCCCATTTAAAACACTTCCGTTCCCCACTTTAATCCAATTTCTAGGTGGGACTCAACAATAATATTATTATTTCATTTCCTTGAGTGTCAATCGAATTGTGTTAATCAACCTGTCTTTACAGTCACCATTTCTTCAGCCCTGACCAGTTATTGTGCAGGTGCAGATTTCTGCCCCTGCGTCATAACTGGCCTCAAAGTCAAGTGACTTATTTTAGTTTATTTTTAATTATTACTTAGCTTATATGTTTATTTTATTTTATTAGATACTAATGGTTAATTTATTTATGAAATTAAACTTATTTTTTCTTAATATTTTTCTTATAATATTATCATATTTATTGTTATAGAAATCTATGGCGTGGGGTCCATGGTTATCCTATTATGCTTGGAGATCTGGTAGTAAAGTTCTAAGTGCAGTAGATACTGCGGGTGAATCATTAGCAGGTTTGTTTGGAATAACAACTCCAAAATATCAAATTGAAATAAATGAATATGAAAGAATGCAAGAAGAAAAGAAAAAACTGGAAGAAGAGTCAACTGGATGGGTGCCTAAAAATACTGGAGGGGATGTCCCTTTAGTATTGAATGAACCAGTAAAAGATATTGAAAGAGCAGAGATTGCCTGAAATATTTTATTTGTATTTGTTTTTATTGTAGTATGGTTAGGAAAGCTTTAAACATTTTTATTATATTTTTTAAATTATAATCGCAATTGCAATCAATCATAATAATAAATGCAATTTATATTAGTGATAATGCAAAACTAACAAATGAAGCAAACTTTTAGAGTATTTATTCTCCTGTTTTATAAAAATCTTAATCAATTTACATTACATTATAATATAGTTGGTATTTTATATTACATTACAATATGTATATTTCTCTTTATTTGTGACAGTTTAAAGTAAATAAGTCTGCAAGAATTAATTATATTAAAAACTCTTTATTAACCACATTTAAGTAAAAAATTGTGTCCATTTATTTGTGTATATAGTAAGGCCCTTTTTGTTTGTGAAACAGGCCCTTTTTGTTTGTGAAACAGCTAATTTGATTACTGCTGGTATGCTGAGGTGACTTTCCAACTAATCTAATCTCTAAATAGATTATGTCGTATTTATTGGATCTACCTGAATACCAACAGACCTGAAACCATATTGGATATAATTATGGTCTGATTGGTCTGTTGGAATAAAGAATCTGTTCAATTTGAAATGTCGACTAAAGATATTATTCTGGTTGTGAATGGCACAGAAAGCAATGAAATAAAAGAGATGCTATCAAGTGACATTCAATATCAAAATTTGTTTGAATCTTCTCTCTTCTCTACGAAGGAAGATTAAACTGAAACTGTAGGAAATGTTAAATCCACAGACTGTTGGAAAAGAAAATTCAACTAGCATTAAAAAAGTGACCTTAAACTTTAGACTTAAGTGAAGGTTTATCTGTGTCAAGTGAGGAGTTGAATTGATTTGTAATCATTGATAGAATAGTCTTATTTTTAAAAGGCATTTTGCCTAAATCCAATTTTTTTTAAAAGCATTATAACAAGTCAAAATTATACAATTCTTTAAATGCTTGTGTAAAATTTATAATAAAATTATTAATAACATTGATGATGAAACTGCCATTAACTTTATTTTAATTAATTTTAATTGACTGTTTATTGTACCTCGGAACATATATTAAATCTTTGTAATCTTATATAAAATACCATCCACATTCATTGTTTCTGTATTTGTAGTATATAAAGACAACCCCATTATTAAGCAGCTTTTATTGCTTGCTTGCTTGCATGGCATAGTTTTATGTATTAGTTTTTTTTAATAAGAATAATGTGTTCACATTTACATTGTAAAGGTATTTTATTTTAGATTTTATTTATTTATAAAAATAAACACATTGGTCACAATCTGTATTTAATTTAATTATTTCTACAGCTTCACAACTCAACTTTAATAACTTGAATATAAGAGAGCTGACTCCAATTTCAATTTTTAAACAACTATATTTGTCCATAATTTTTTTCATTTAATTATTATTTCAAATGAAAGAATACAGCTACCATTTTCACTTCAAGTAAAAGTAGGTGTTCAGTGTAAATATATTTTATACATTTGTAATTATAATGTATTTTCTCTATCTATTTAATCTATATATATATATAAAAGGACATGTACCTGACTGACTGAGGTAAGACGCACGCACAGCCGTAACTGTTGATGGTAGAAACGTAAAATTTGGACAGATTTTTATTTTCATAATCTGCCCATCCACTAAGAAGGGATTTTGAAAAATTTTAACTCGAAAGGGATGAAATAGGGGTTGAAAGTTTGTATGGAAAAAAAATTAAATCGGCACCGATATTTATAAAATTTTAAATTCATACTGTTAAAAATATTTTATTGAACACGTGTTTCATGATTTTTTAGAATTCATCCCCTAAGTGTTCAAATAAGGGGTTGAAAGTTTATATGTTAAAATCTTTAAATCGTCACCGATCTTTATAAAATTTTAAATTCATACTGTTAAAAATATTTTATTGAACACGTGTTACGTGGTTTTTTTAGAATTCACCTCTAAGGGTGCAAATATGCGGGCAAAGCTGCGCGTGCCCACTAGTTATTTATATAACTTGATAAGGAACCAAAAAATATGAGTGTAAATGTATTTCTGATATTTAAGGCTTATCTGTATTAATATAATACAATCACTCTTAAACAATATAGTGTAAAAAATACAGCGAATCAAAAAACTTGATAGTACTTCGTAGGTTGTGCAATATAATTATTATGTCATATTAGATTACAGTACGGTTGACGAGTCGTGGCCGCTCTGAAGTTTGCGCATTGTTCATCCAGAAAGAAAATAATTAAAAGTAAGATAAATTTTAAGTAAAATCTACGCAAAAAGTTTGTAGGGAACTATTATTTATATTTATAGTTTATTTAATATGTATCTTTTATGTATTTCAATATTGTAATTTATTTATTTATCATTTATATACATACATACATTTAATAGAATTTATATATTTTGTAGTAAGCATTCGTATTTAGTTTATTTATATCAAAGCGCTCACTGCCGTCGACTGAATCGGTAACGTGCCGTAATATTTACGCCTACCCCCTTGTCGACGGCATATTTAATAAACACAGTCGATGCTTGCCACTCGATGCGCTTTCCATACGTTTCTTTGTTTTATATTGTATTTTATTCTAAATTCATATCTTTCGTGTNGTTTAATTGTGATTTTACTATTACTATTTGTGTGAATACTGTATGTACATTTGAAGTGGTGTTGATTAAACTCAGTGATAAACGTGAGTAGACTTTTATTCTTTCATCATCAACACTACAAGTTCATAGCGACCAAGACTCGTCGAACGTACTAATAGTTATATGCGGCATTGAATAACAGTATTGGTAGTGTAAAAGCCCCTTTACGATAAGGAAAGAATAAATAGCGACATCTATTACCAGGTATACGGAAACTACTTAAAATTTCGGGCTTAAAGCAAATACTTTCTTTTTTTGGAGTTACATAGAATTATTCATTTAACCAGCTAGATGGCTCTACAGTTAATATTTTATAGTTATTTATTTTGATATTTAGCTTTACTATAATAAAATGTGCTATAAAAACTTAATTAGATTTTTTTATTTAACAATTATATCGTTTCATTAAAAAAAGCCTTTAGTGAATTTACATGATCAATACATTAATAATGTAGAGCCAAATTATAAAACAAAAGGAACGAGTTAATTGTTTATAAAATACATATTAAAAAAACAAACCAAATAAACAATTATAACTGAATAAAAGAAATTAAAACTTTCTTTTATAAGAAATAGAGTCCACATTCCGCCTTTCTAACAAGATTATAAATTACACCTATCCAGCAAAACCTCGTGTCGCAAGCACCACATGATCCACCATTGCATTTTCAACTTTATCACTCGAAAAATAGAATTTAAAATAATAATAACTTACCACACATTATTGTTTGTCAGTGTTTAGTGTGTGATATGTCGAAATGTAAACGGTTCGAGCTGTGTCCGCAGATCAATATGCGTGTTGCGCGAGGGTGTTTAGACTCGTGCGATTGGCCGGCGTGTGTGGGGCGGGGCCCGTGTGTGAGGCGCGGTCTCGGTGACGCCGAATTTTGGCGCCAAATCGCACGTTCTATTTTCAAGATTTGCTGCTGGACCATAGTGATGGGCTTTGTTTTTTTTTTTTAGGGAATGACGCAATGATTTCGTTGTATTGATTGGTTTGGTATTTTGTTTTTAATTTCTTTTTTGAGTATTAGTTTGTTTAATGTTTTGTTATTTTTTTTAGATGTTAATCAGATGTATGTTTAATTATGCATAACGTAATATAATTTTATTGTTTTTTTTTGTGTATAGAGGAAGACACTTCATCTTTTAGGTACCTACTAAACAGTAGGTACATGATGATTTATATTAAGTAGATAGGTATATTGTAAAATAAAAGACATGAATATTTATTTAAGATTTTTATTGAAACCATTATAAATATTAGGTTAAAACAGTACAAATGAGTAGGAATATGATTTATTAAACATGTTACAATTATGCACAAAGTTATTAATTACATATGAGTACCTGTGTACCTACATAGGTACACTCAAAACTACACAAGAATAATATTAATCTACTCGTAGCCTTATATTGCTTATTTAAATAAAATCCAAATTTGATCTTTTTGGTCTCGAATCTCATGTATTATCCAGAGAAATTTCTTATTATTATATAGGTATATATTGCAACATTTTATTATAACCATTTATTTTTATTATAACCTTTTGTACCTACCTATTCATAAAAACTATTATATAAATATTGATACTATAATTTACTATTTTAGGTATATTTTGCTTTATCATACGTAGGTATCTAAATGACGCTTTCGTTTTTACGATTTGCTATTTTATACTAAAAACTTCTTATTAAAAACCAATAGGTTTAGAATAGACTAGTTGCACAGGCAGCAAATATTACTAACACTTATCAAGATGCCATTAAGTAGGTACGTCTATTTACTAAGCAGTTGGAAGTTTGGATCTACATTTTTGGTGTTAGAAAATAGGCAGGTAGACCTACGTCATGCCATGTCATAAACTCTGAGGTTTATTATAAAAAAAATATAGAATGAAAACAAATTGATTTAAAGAAAACACATTTAAAATAACCACAAACACAGACAATAAATCACACGAGCCCATTCGAAATAATTTACGACGAACGCCATAATTATTAGCTAATTCAATAATTCGTTAACAGGTAACACTACAATGCGCCAAAACTTGTGTTACTAGCGCAAAAATTCACCCTAACTCTTTAAAATATTGCAAATAATAGAGGCGCGTGGTGAAACTTGTTTTCATTAAATGGAGTAGAATATCTGGTTTTTCTGGTGTTATTTTGCATAGATTCGCATACTGCGGCGAATTTGTAGTTTTATTGTCTAGTATTGAATCGTTCACGCTGTGTGATTGTAAATAAATAAAATCTAACGTTATTGTTGGCCATAGTCCTGTTATTGCTTTACCGAAATTATCTTAAAAATCTATGGATACCTAACGATTGGAAAATAAAAATGATGTAAATTATATTTAATCTTAGATTAAGTAGATATAATATTTCAAACACATAATTTTTACTTATGAATAGAAATTTTCACATTATATTGAGAAGATGTAAGTATTTTCAACGTAAAGTATCTTACCTACCTATAGGTACCAATATGAGATTAAAAATATTTAACATCAACACCTACCTAATATGAGAAAAACTATAGAAAATATTTAGTTGCAAGACAGTTAGTTGCATAGCCTATGAAACATTGGGTAGGTACCTATACCTACTTAAAAGTTGAAATTATAATGAACCTAAATATAGAGCTTGAAAATTTTAAAAAAGGTTTTTTAGATTTACCTATTTCGGAATTACCGTTTTTTTTTTCAAAAAAGCTTGTATGGAATGCTGTTGCTTTTTTGTATATAATAATGAGTCATTATTATATACAAAAAAGCAACGACCATAATATCATTACCTATCATATTTGTAACGGTGCCATATTAGAAATAATAAGTAAAATTAAGTTTTAGTAACTAATAAGTAATAGTAGTAACCGAATAGGTTACTACTATTAAATTTGAATATTAATATATCGATTATAGAGATGCAAATCGTATTGATCAGTTATTATTATCAAACCTATTCATATACAAATGTAGCAGTGTGGATGCAATATTCAAATTTCTGCACTCACCTATACTATTTTAAATACAAGGGTCTACCAGCAGATGTTCTACTTTCGCAATGTTGTTTATTAAAAAAATCTTTTGTGGCCATTTAAAAAAGTGAAACTTCCTAACAATGCGCCATGCAAATTAGAAAGGAGTTTTGCACTGGAAGGGTCTATAGGATTTTTTTGATTTGCAATTTTGATTGGTATTTCGATGGCAAATTCGTTTATATTTGTTTGAGATATTACAAGAATGCAAATATTATTTTTATTTTATCATTTCTAAGGCACTATAGGCCTTATAAAAGTGCTGTACAGGATAGAATCGGATGTACGGGTGAGGAAATTTGCATAAGCGTCGCGCACCTTTCCGCTTATCCTTTCAATGGCAGTTTGACTGACAGGGTTTAGCCTGAATGAAATTTGAATCAGTGATAAAGCGGCATTTACTTTGGTTATGTATTAAATAGGAAGTATTTTGTGTTTTTGGTGAACCAACTAAGTACCTACGTTTATCCTATCTATATAGGGTACCTATATAAGTAGTTAGGTGTAGTAGTAGGTACATAACTCACAAGAAATTTCGATAAAAATATATCATTAACCACAACGTAAGCAAATAAGAACATGAAGTGGAGAACGAAGAGACAAAATTTTTGATTTTCGCTACATAACTTGCAAAATGTGAGAGCATGTGCATTTGTATATTTTTTATACCTAAAATCCAAAATAGTTTTATGTATGGAATTAAAATATGTTTTTCTATGAGGCTAGAGTGATATAAGTAGCTAGATAACAGTCTACATGATAATGTTTGTGTTATACACCTACACACTAAGCTTATTTATTATACATAGGCATTTCTATCTTTAGAACTTTTGTTTCAGTAAAATGAACAAAAAATAATTTAAAAAAAGTTTAATAATTAAATCTCTTCTGATCTATGCTATTGTTAAGCTTTTAATGTATGTTTGTAAAATAGGTATAAAAATATATAAAATAAATATTAAGATAATATCTATACCTAAGAGAATGAATTAATACTTAAAAGTTAAA
The DNA here is from genome assembly GCA_013403705.1 of Heliconius hermathena. Lineage (NCBI taxonomy): Eukaryota > Metazoa > Arthropoda > Insecta > Lepidoptera > Nymphalidae > Heliconius > Heliconius hermathena. The sequence goes on from JAAIXJ010000104.1 coordinate 53,390, forward strand.
TACTAAACACAAAAAAAATATAGGATGAAGAAATATATTTTGAAAATGTATTCAAATATTAGCACAAGCACCAAAAGCAATCAATTAATCTTAAAACTTATAAACATTTCAAACAAAAACAAAACGAATCTAATATATCAAAATAACAAAAACGCGGAAATTCATCACAAACACATTACATAGAACTGGTTTCGTTAAATAAAAAAAAATTTGCAAACCGGTACCGAAGCCCTAAACTGACGGGGGGACACTTAAAAATTTTTAATATGAACACAATAGGCGGACGGACGTTTCGGGCGGGTACTGACCAATACAAAAGGCATACTAGCCGATTAATTCGCTTCACAATGACCAAGGGTCCCGAAGGTTACATTTAGGTTAAGGGTCAGTAAGGGTTACCGGTAAATAGTAGCGTATGTCCCACCAATACGGAGGGAGTGACGGCGGCGACGCAGTTACTAAACATTCGAACATTGCGCTCAGTTTGTAAAATTTATGGGTTTTTGGATCGATTTGAATGGTAATGTTTTAACGAGGTTAGAATTGTGTTTAACAATTCGGATGGAAAGTTTGTATTTATGCTTATGTATGAAGCCCATATCGTTGGGAGGTTGAAGTTGAAGAGTATGAACAAGAATAAATAAGATATTTTTATTTAAATCTAGCTTTACCTATTTTACCTTTGAAACGTCATTAATGTAAATTTTCGTAAATATATATAAGTAGAATAGACGTGTCCACTATTACCAATATAGGGTAATAAAAGAAAGTTAATTTAAATATAGATACAATCCCTATTATTATTATAATTAAAAAAAAAGAAAACTATTTTAAACGGATGTATTGCATTTAATTTATATTTAATTCGTATTTCCGTTTCAAACACTTTACACTAGTCCATGGCCACATTATGTCTCATGTTTTTGTCTCTCTCGTCTTCCGTTTAGAATGCGAAAGGATTTAAAAATATTGGCACTACGTGGTTTTCAATAACATTTGAAGCATATTTTTGAAGTCTAGGACGACATTGCATTTCAATATTAAATAACTAATTAAATATGAATAAATAAATATGTTATAGTCATCGTCATTAAACATTTATAATTTGACTACTTAGTATCCTAGGTATCAACATCTATGAAAAATATGCTCTTTGAAAAAAGAGAGATCTATTTATAACAGATTTAAATGTATAGGTAAATACACATGATAATATCCATAATATTAAAAAAAAAACGCCGGTCAAGTGCGAGTCGGACTCACCACCAACGTACTAATTTCAAGATTGTAGGTTAGCAGGAAGTACAACTTATGAAAATTGACAAGCTTAAGTATGCATTCATTTTGTATGAAATGAACTATTATAAGTTCGTAATAGTTTTTATTTGTAATATATCCTATATAAATTAGTACTTTTCGAATTTTATCTCTTATTTGTACCGTTTCTTGTACTGTTCTTGCCAAATTTCATAATTATAGGTCACGAAATACCCTACGCGGTGGAAAGGTTGATAAACTTAAGTCTGTGACAAATATAAGTTTATAATGACATTTTTCTATCAAATACATCACTATAAATGGTCAGTTTTCGGATTTTCCCATTTATTTATATTGTAAATTCTAACTTTGTGCCAAATTTCATACTTTTTTTATTAATATCTTTTGAGGTACAGAACCCTAAAAGAACAATATTTTCAACACTGGATAACTATTATACAGGTAGGTTACAAAACAACGTAGAACTATAAAATAGTAATTATTATTTCAAATATTCCATTAGCTTAGGTAAAATTTTTGTAGGTAATTGTTTTACTTTATAAGCTTTTTACCATAGAAAATGAAGAAAAATTTCAAATTGTTAGGCCATCGTGGAGCATAGGCACATGTTTGTGTTTGTATGCGCGACAGGTTATGCGTTCGATTCCCACTTGAGGAAATGAAATATTTACTATTTTCATTTCCTCGCTCTGGTACCGTAGTGAAACTTGTCGTTGATTTACATCATTTAACACGCAATGTAGAATTCGAAAGAGAGTGGGGAACGGGGTTTCTTAACATTAGGTTCCCTCTGCCTACCCTGCAATCTGGGGGATACAGCATGAAGCTGACAAAAAAAAAACAACAATATGAAGTTTAATAAGCATTGCTTTATTTATTTAATATACATAACTTAATTATTGTTTTACTATTTAAGCTTTTTTCACAGAAAACTGGAACTTCACTGAGTGAAAATTGAAAAAAAAAACCCCGAATTAGAATTCGAACCACTAAAAATCACCTACCTATCTATCTATACTATACACAGTATAAAATCAAATAAATCTAAACCATTGTCACACGGAGTCAATAGAGTTAAGGACTCTTGACACAGCCGACGTCGGCAGATGAAACGGGAACGATAGTTATCTGTCCAAATAAAGCCCTCAGAATGTTGGAGCACGGAGTGTGAAATTTGCAGATAAAATCTATGCTTTTGTATTTTGACACAAGATATGGCTGTATTATAGATGATGCTTGGCTGGTGGAAGCTGCAGTGTTTATTAATTATTAGATTATGCATAAATCAAATGTCATAATGATTAAAATTATGAGCGTAGGAATAGGGGTTGGTTGGTCCGGGCCTACCCCAGAATAGGCCTGTGTCCACCGCACAAATTTTAGTAACTAAAAATTTTACCCAAAAATTCTAAAAATTTCGATTATATTTGTTCTAAGTTCTAAGTTAAAGCTCAGGCTTCCCACAAGAAAATCTCTTTAGATATGCCCATGATATAAAGATTATTTTTTAAGTGGAACGGAGTTCTAAATATCACTTTTAGAGCAAAATTTAAGCGTTTATCCATGTATTTTTAAATATAGATTGTAAGTTTTCGCAAGATAGACAAAAATCTTGTGAAATTTTGTTCCTTTCTGCACTTTTCACCCTAGAGAAACATTAAGTTATGTAAGTTGAGGAAAGCAATAAAAAAATGAAACTTATATGACAAGTTAAATAAGTACTTGGTAATACAATTATAGCTCTCAGCTTTATTTAGTAACTATTAATTAATAATAATTATTTTATAATTTCATAATAATAAAGATGTAGTGTCTCTACAATTTTTTATATCAATAGGTACATTTTTCAAATATTTCTTTTACAGGTACAATATTTATTTTATTTTAACACAATATAATAATTAAACATTATCTGCAGTTAAGAACATAATTCCAAACACAAATCCAACTTTAACACCGCTATAACGAAGCATCACGAACCGCAGTAGCAGAAGCTTTTGTGTCTATCACTAAATTAAATAAAAAAACGTATTCAATGGACGTGTCTAACCCTTTCACTATGCATAAAAAGACCAATTTTAAATTCGACCCCGGTGTCTCATTTCAATAAAGTGTAATAAAAAAAAAAGATAAAACTTTTTTACCCACGATCCTTTGGGGTCATATTTTTTATAGGGTTGAATCCTTAATTTGCAACAAGGTGCATCGCAGGCAAAACAGGGGATGCTCAGAGATTTAAATGAGTTGTATGTATGGTGCGTTGTAAAGGGTTGCTGGTTACCGGTTATTTTTTCCCATCACTCGACAAAAGATGTTACTCTTGGTTTGACATTGATGTGTCAAAAATATTGAATCGATTGTTCATTGATTATATCATCGATATCTAACAAGTCTTTGATTTGAGAAGTCAGCCAAGAAAAAATTATATCACTGCTTTATTTTTTTTTCTGTATGTTAAACTTTAAGTTTTTATATTTCTTTAAGTTTTTGCATCTCCTATATTATGTGTGATCGTCGGAGAAAGTTTTTTTATTAAGTGGTCGTGCCTATCCTATCGTATTTGGCCAATAAGGAAAGACATGTATATGACTACATTAGTAATTCAAATATTTCTTCAAATTTAAAGTGATTGAATCTAAAACAATCGCTTCTAGTCATACATTCTTCTAACTGCACCACCGCGGTGGCGTCAACACTTATTCAAATAAAGCAAATTATAACAATTTACTTGACGATGTAGAGCGTTGTCGTATGTAGCCAATTTATTCTTAATGAGTTTACCTTTGTTATATACTATGATGAAGAAAAATATATTTAAGTTTCTATTTTTGGCAATTTCATAATGTGAATAAAATAAAAGTAATTCTGTGTTGAAATGGAAAGCTTAGATAAGTTAAAATGTTTTTTTTTGTCTGATTAACTGTGTTTACAGTACACTACATTTTATAATAAATAACAATAGTATTACATATTTTGAATACTGATAAAATGAAAATTATCATATGTAAAAACGTATGATAATTTAAATTTCATAAAAACATATAATAAGTTTTGTGGAGTAGTCACTATTTTTAGGGTTCTGTACCTCAAAAAATATAAATGGATCTTGATCAGTTTATTTTCCGCCTGTACGTCTATCAAAACTATTCATGTCAAGGTTGCGCGGACTTGTCAGGCTGAAATTAATATCTAAATTTTTTTTTTATGTCTATGGTCTCGAATAAAAAGATAGATACAAGTATCTGTGCATGAAATTCGCCGCGTGATCAAAACCTAAAAGCTACTTCCCGTGCACCTATAGGTACTACATTTTGCACGAAGTGAGAACTTATAGGTATAATACCTTTACTTATAAAGGAAAAAAAACCGAAAAGTGAAAGTTTATAGGTATTTTATAATAAACATATATTATTTGTAGTTCTTTACATATAAAATTTATGCATACTGGCGTATGCAACCTTACCTAAGTGTGTCAATTTTTATAAGTTGTACTATAATTTTGAAATTGATACGGAACCTTCGGTGTCCAACTCGCACTTGATTGGTTTTTTTATATACTCAATGTAGAGAATTGAATCCTTTTACAGACTTATTATTTATAGATGAGTCATTTATTTTGTATGCGATTAATAAAACACGACAAAAAAATTCCTAATATTTTTTTATTTTGCAACAATCAAGATGGTTGCAAAAGTTGCAGATAATAATAATAATAATAAATTATTATAAAGAATAATATTATAATAATATTATAATAAAGAATTACAATAATATTATAACAAAGAATTACAAAGAAGACAAAATAAATAATAATAAAAAAAAGGAACGATTGAACATGTAGAGACATTTAAAAAAAACACATAAAACACTACCAGCTAGGGCTACCACGTACATACCTAGCTAAAACTAACCGGGTCATGCAAATCAATGCGTTTGCAAGTCAAGGGATGCCTAATGACATGAGCGACCCTAATACCACCCGTCCCAGTTATCTTACCCTCATCTCATATCTTCATATGTAGGAAGCAAGTACGTAGGTGTGATAAGTTCTTTTGAGAAGAGTAGGTATGCGATAACATGATATTGTACCTATATGTTCCTTATTTTGGCTTTGAGTGCTAGTTCATTTTTAAATTTTTTTTTAAAGTGTTATCCCACACTTAGGATAGAAAAATACTTATTTAGAAAACTCATTTAGGACTCGAACCCGCGCCTCATGGAAACCGACCAGGAGACGCGGGCTCGAGTTCCACTACGTTAAAATTTTTATACGTTTTCTAAATAAGTATAGTGCTAGTACAATTATATTAATTTGAACGCGACGTAAATGTTACACAGATTGATTGAAATAAGAAATATTATTATTGTATTTGTAAATTTAATTTGTTTTTCTTTTTAAATTATATACCGCATACAGTAGGGTAGGTAGAGGTAGGTAAAGGGAACCTGAGGACCTAGTGTTAGGACACTCTGTTCTCATTAAGCCGCTCCCGTTTTTCAATTTTCTCCGAATCCTGGAGGTATTACGTGTTGAGTGGCGGAACTCAATCAGAGCGAAGAAATGAAAATATTAAATATTTCATTTCCTAGAATGGGCATCGAAGCCACAACCCGTCGCGATTCCAGTTGCATGCTTGTGCCGTTGCGCCATGACTGGCTTGGAATTTATTTTTTAATTTAGATTTTAAACTACAAAAAAACTTTAAATGTGGATCTTCTCTGAATATGCAAATTATAAAGAACCATTGTCATCCTATTTTTTTATGAAGTGTACTACATAACTGCACGATTCTTATTACATTTTGGACTCAAACGTATGTCTTTAATAGAAATCTAAAATTTATTTACGAAACGTTATATACATTTAATATACCAAACTTACTTTCTAGTATTTTTTTAGCTTAACGCTGTATCCTCCATGTAGCAGGGTAGACTGAGGAAACCTAGAAACAAAAATGAAAATTTCAATATATCAGTTTCGCTAGAGGCCGTTGTGACGCAGGGTCACAAGGCTGTGACTGTAACGCGACGGTTGTGATTTTGATTCCCGGAGGAATGAATTATATAATGGCCAGTCGTGGCGCAGGGGCACAAAGTGTGATTGTAAAATCGACTGGTAGTGGGTACGATTCCCGATCGAGGAAATGAAATATTTATTTACATTTATATTTTCATTTCTTCGTTCTGGCGTCGAGGCAAAGCGCGGCGTTGTGTTCCGCCATTCAACACACAATACTGACTTAAGATTAGTTTCCCTCTCCCTACATGCGGGATATAGCGTGAATCTAAAAAAAAAACATAATTTCTGAGTTTTAATTTGATCTCGTCACATTAAAATCAAATAATACATATATTAGACAAAGCCTTAGCCTCGCTCCGCACCAGCTACAGCGTAATTTTTGCTCATATCACAACTAAGAGCGTGTCGTAGTAGAGTATCACTCGCAGGGTAAATATAAACAGTGGTGTTTGCAATCAGTCGGTAATCACGGATCGCGTGGTCGTACGTACGTAGGTAGACACCTACTACTAGTGGGGAGTAGCGTCAGTAAAACAGTTTGTTTTGTACGTTTTTTTTATGTGTTATTATTTATTATTTTTTTGTGAGTGTTGTTATGAGAAAAGTTAATTTGACATTTTTTTACAATTTCTTAAAAATCTAAAATTAAATCAGCTTCACGCTGTATCCCGCACACAGCAGGGTAGGCAGAGGGAACCTAGTNCTGTATCCCGCACACAGGAGGGTAGGCAGAGGGAACCTAGTGTTAAGACACTCCGTTCCCCGTTCCTGTTGAGTGGCGGAACTCAACGCCGCGCTTTGCCTCGACACCATGTAAATAAAAATATAAATGTAAATAAATATATCTTTTCCTCGAGGGGGGATCGAACCTACAACCAGTCAATTTTACAGTCACACTTTGTGCCCCTGCGCCACGACTGGCCTCCAATACAAATTCTTAGTAATTTAATAGTATACGAAAATAAATATTTAGAGGCCGTCGTTGCGCAGGAGCACTAGCGTGTGACTACGTGACGGTTGTTTGTGCGATTGCGACTCGGGGGAATGATATAACGCTCTGTTAATGCTGCAAAGGCTTGAGTTTGCGTTTCAAAGGTACTCTCTGCCTAACTTGTTGTGTGCGGGATAGAGCGGAAAACTGAAAAAAAAACACATAACTTCTCAGTTTAAATTTGATCTCGTCACATCAAGTTAAATTTCAAATAACACATAAATTAGACAACACCTAGAACCGCTCAGCATAACTAAGAGTGTGTCATAGTAGAGTATTACGCGCAGGGTAAATATAAACAGTGATGTTTGCAATCAGTCGGTAATCACGGATCGCGTGGTCGTAGGTAGTATGTAGGTAGTAGGTACCTAGTGGGGAGTAGCGTCAGTAAAACAGTTTGTTTTATAGGTTTTTTGTGTGTCTATCTATTATTATATTCATGAGAACATTTATTTGAGGAACGGAGTGCCTTAATACTAGATTCCTTTTGTCTATTTTGCTATGTGCGGGATACAGCGTGAAGCTGAAAAAAAAAACATAACTCCTGAGTTTTAAAATGATCTCGTTCAAATAACACATAGGATATTAGACAAAGTCTAGCCTCGCTTGGCACCAGCGTAATTTTTGCTCATATCACAACTAAGAGTTTGTCGTAGTAGAATATCAACAGTGAAATATAAACAGTGGTGTCGGTACGACAGATCAACGGTGGTCTACGTTCAGCGATTTTTAGTGGTTCAGCATTTATTTGGGAATGTGAAGTATGTATGCAGTTTACTCTTGCGAGTTTAACGTAGTCCTGAATGAGCCCGCTTCGCACGCAGTGGATTATTTTTTTTACGTAACATTAACTCTTCCTAGAGTGCATAGAGGTGTGTGAGTTGTATGTGTTTAATCAAACGTATACGATAAAAAATCTGGAAGCCCATGACTGATGTGGCTTACCATATGGAATACCATGGAAGTCCACATTACAACAAATTAAAGTAAATTTATTGTAATATGGACATAACCTGTATATTATTTATTATTTAACTTTTATACAGGATGGAAGTGTCAGCACCACATTAAATGAAACCACAGTTTTAACAACTCTATAAAAGCCTAATATAAATCAGAAAAAAATAAATTCCCAAAAATGAAAAAGTTATTTTTTCAAACAAAATAAATAATAAAATTGTCGTTTTAAAATAAACCGCCATTTGTAAGGACGGCGCACGCACACATAAACCTATCAAAGGAACACCGCCGCGCACGCCTCATTTCGAAATCGAGTCGTAGGTATTGGCGATAAAGTTCAAAGTTGTTTAGTAGTAAAACCTTTAGTAGTATTTTTGTAGTAGTAAGTATTTACGTTATTGGGATCTATACGTAATTGCGTCACACGAAATACAAGTATGGATAAAAATCGTGAAATGAAAAAAAATCGTACGTCCAAACTGTTGAGGCATCTTGATTAATTTCTTTAGGTATGGTTTGAAATATTTTACCCTATATGCTGTTCCCGTAAAAGGAGCGCTGCCTCTTCCATCCTGTATAAAATATCAGTAAATTATAATTATACAGTATGTTGTTTTCTGGAAAATTATAAATTAAATAACAGTTAAAATACCCGCATGTAGTAAGTGTAATTTGTGATTAATGTGCGGAAAGGAAGATTATCTTTAAATGCAATGGTAAAATTAATACGCCATTATATCGGTAAATAAAAATGTATGCTTAAGAACTAACAATCCAGATGACATCCATCAAAACAATAAAAACGATATCTACAAAATTACCCATTAAATAAGAGAAAAATTCACAACTACTACTAGCAACGACGAACCGAATTACAGCATAAGTAAGAAATGATTGTAAATATTCAATAATAACATACATATTCTACATATAGATCGTCAATTTACTCTGCAATCCGTACTTTAGATACCTGAGCACCATCACAAACGGGCAATTTTAGAGCTCTGTCCTGTACAGGATTTCCCTTTGCGACGTGTGCCTTCAAACAGGAAAATGTTACCCCCTTGCCAGCCTCCCTCACTGCTTAGTTGACGAACAAAGATCGTGGCGCGAGTCATAGGAGGTAGCGTTTTATATTTTTAAATATAAATAGATTACTTCAGGTCAGTCTATGTATATATTAACTATATAAACTTAACTACAAAATTAATTCCTTATCTTGAATATATATTAAAAGAAAACTAGCTTCTTTTTGATAAGAAATCAGGATTATGATTCAACGGGAGAAAACACATTATTGCCATTTTACTATGACGATTAATACTGTAATAGTTAGGTGTAATTTTTTCTAAAATCTGATTTCAGAGTCTACTCTACTAGTCTATTACTAAGTTTCTTCCTTCGATCTTTTTTCTCCAATATAATATTGAGTATCAGGATGTACATTTCTTCAATAAATATCTTTACAGATCGCAGCTTCGAATTCTTTCGAATATACATATATTTTTATGATATTTAATTAAAAAATAAACTACTTACGTTACGTAAGCATTACGACTGTAACATTTGAACCAAACGCCTAAATACGCGCACCCACCCTGCTTAGGCGACCAAACGGGGTGGCTATGTACTATCATGATACATAGTGCCCCTTAAACTTAAACGGATTACCTTTGATATATTACGTACATTCGCAATTCAATCTCGGATAGTTGATGTAGCGATTTGATTGGTTTTCGAGACGCTTTTGACTTATTAAAGATGTGCTTTGATCAATAACTACTGATTATTGTTTATTAAAAATTGTAATATCCAAATGGAAGTAGTAAGTTCTTTGATTTTCACGATTATTACACATTTTAAATAAAACTATTTTAACCGGACGGGTCAGTCTACCCGTGACCACGGACTACTGCAAAGTGTTCGAAACGTCGAGTTTCCAAAAATGTATAAAAATACAAAATATACGCGATTAATCCGGTTAAAATAGTTTTATTTAAATGGAAGTAGATTGAATTATTTAACATTAAAATTATTTCTTTAGGACGATATTGTTTTTGTTATATTTTTATACGGTACCTATTATATTTTAAGACATAGACTGCTCTGGTAAAAAAGTTATGAGAAAATACTCAGCTCTCAATATTTCATTTTGTAAGACAATTCAACGAATAAGTAGGTATATAACATACTTATATGTGTATAAAATGTAGAATAAAATATTTTATAAGATTTTATGTTAGCCTGTATTTCATCAGTATAGTTTTTTTCAGTTTTATGCTGTATCCCGTATATAGCAGTTTAGGCAGAGGGAGCCTTGTGTTAAAACATTTCATTTCGTCAAAATTCTCGAGGTATTACGTGGTTACTGGCGGAACTGAACACCGACACCATACCGAAGAAATGAAAATTTTTAATTTCCTCAATTGGAAATTGAACCCACAATCTGTAGCGTTTACAGTTACACCCTTGAGATGCGCTACGACTAGCCTCGATAACTATAGTTTTATTAATAACAAAAAAAAACACATCTTAAATTAATTCGAGCTCTGGGAGTCAATTCATTACAGACGAACGAAATACATGTGGACCATATCTAAGTACGTTCAATTACTCTATCATTTTAAACATATAATAACACACAACTTTGTTGCCAAAATTTTATTCAGTCTATTGGCGCAAATTTTTTTTAGAAATGTTGTTTAAAAGTATTACAACCGAATTACACATTTGATCGAAACGAATATAATAATCTTTTTAAATATAAATATATATTTAAGCATATGTAATTTTACTTTTCAATTATTAATTTATAAATTATCCCATAAAAAATATTGAAATTTTAAAACAAAATTTTAAAACAGCCCGGCACTAAAATTTTTCCTTAAATAATGTTTTTTTTATCAAGACATTTCATCGAGACATTTAATTAACTGCCATCTTTTTTTTTGTTTGACATTTTTCTAAAACCCTACTTTTTATTGTATGACTTTTTTTATTACTATAATCAATTTTATTATAATACGTTAAGTATTAATGCTTTTTTATACCACTTTCTATGTTTAGTACATGCTGTGATTGTCTTTAATTGGAAAAACATTTAGTTTATAAATAGATCTAGATGTAATTTGGCCGTGTTGTAATGTTTCTTCTGTTGACGATCCTAAATAAATAAAAAAATAAATAAACAAAACGAAAAAAATAAATAAATACATATCTATCAACAATATTTTCCAATTTATCATCTGTGCAACACAAAGGGGTCGCTGCATCACTCCAACGCTTTGTCACTCGCAACGGTGAAACCTTTCATATTAAGATATATCCAAACTAAACAACGCCTTTAGAATCTTGAGCGCCATCGTTTTCATTACTGTTTCTACACCATTTCACTGACACAGGTGGGTCGTGATGGCGTCGCCCTCAAGTTTAGAACCTGAGAGCAAGCCACAACAGAGGGGTGTATCACACGTCCTTTCATCACTTGGTAAGGAGCGAAGAGCATGCGTTGGGGTTTCGGAAGGAAATTCTTTTGGATGTGGCAGTTGGTGTAATATTTTTGTTTAATTTCTTTTTTTGGGTTTTTTTTTAGCAAGAAGGTAATAACTCTTAAGATATTTCAATAATAAAATATGTGAAATATTTGCACTCTATGACAATTTAAGCAATAAATTTTGTTATATAACAAAACAAGTTTATGGTATCGCATATATGGTGATAATGTAATAATCATTTTTAAAGAAAATAATATATCTATTAGTAAAATTTGATTGTTTATTTTAAAAAGTGCAAATACGTCATTGCTGCCAAAAATAGCGGTTTATATCGCTGTTACAAACTGTATGAGATATAGATAATATGATATAAAATATCGGAGATAGATTCTTTCTGCATTTCTAAGAAAAGATAAGATACTTAAACTTAAAGAAAAGGAATAGTAAATATTTACTTATATATACATAAATAGTAATATCCATTAAACCGTACTTACGGCTTCCACGTTGTAGTATACAAGCCGTGTAGGAGGAGGGTGGGACGCGCGTGGACAGGCATTCGAAATGAAGAGTACTCCAGAACTAGTCTGTCTGTCCTCTGTTATCTGTTTGTATGGCGATGGACTTTGGTATATATTCTCTAGATCATTGTAATGAAATGTACTGGAAATAAACTCTGTAATCTTTTTATAATTTTTACAGTGTTATTCCACATTCAGGAAAGAAAAATACTTTTTTTTAGAAAACGTATAAAAAATTATGATTAATCTAGTTTTATTTTTTTAGAAAGCCATTTAGTTCAGAACGTATGGCTTAGTGGTCAGAGCTCTTGGATGGTTTCCAAGATGCGTGGGTTCAAATCCCGCTATGTTCAATTTTTTTATATATTTTCTAAAAACAAGTGTATTTCTGTAAAAATAGTTAAAAACATGCTCATTTGGCGCAGTCTGACTAAAGGCTATTTTTGAAAGAAATTTTTCTTGTATAAAGTTGTTTTATTTTGGATATTTCCGTTTTCTCAGACGAATCAGATAATTTGGGCATTGAATGATGTATTAAGTATCTAAAATAAATTTTTAGTCATTAGACCTGTTAAAGTGTGAGAAAAAGGATACTGGCTAAAGGAAATTCCTTATAAATAAAATTAAAATTTGTAAATAAATAAAATAAAAATAAAATCAGCTTCACGCTGTATCCCGCGCACAGCAGAATGGAAAGGCAAAGGGAACCTAGTGTTAGACCACTTCATCTTAGTAAGCATCTTTTGCTATTACGCAAAAGTTTTCTCAAAAAAATCGTTGAAAATTGAGACGCTAGTGGCGCGGTGTGATAACAGCGTGTAAATGGGATGGTGGTAAGTTTGATTTCCTCTCGGGTGAATACTTGAATTTTTAACTTTTTCTTGCCAATGGGGTGAGAGTGAGTAAAGCGCGGCCTTTAGTTCCGCGGCTCAATCACAAGTATGAAAGTAGTATGGGTATAGTCATAAAGTCCAAGTGAACCACGTGGAACGGGTGACCGCTGCTTATGTATATTATAAATGTCTTAGTACAGTAGAGTTGGCAAAAAAAGTTAATAAAATAAAACATTAATACTGCTTTGTTACTGCATTCAGCCTACTTGTATTTAGCGTTGTTTGACTCGAGAACAATATATCTAATAAGGTCTTAAAATGCAACGATCCCTGCATATATGCTTGGTGTTCTTTATACTTCAACAAATTATTGCATGTAATAACCAATAAGTAATAAATAAATAGGTAATAACGTCTCTAGAGAATTGAAAAAATAAATAAAAAGAAGTAAAAATAGAGAGAAACATTTATTATAAAATTTATAATATTAAAAATTTAAATTGAAACGAAAATTACAGAATCTTATTCCATATTAAGTAATCCAGGGTAGACCGAGGGTAGTGTAGTCCTCACATCTTAGGATCGCAAGCGTCCCGCTCGACTTCCGGCGGACAGCGTTTATATTGAAATACTCTACCGAATTCATGGAACAACATCGTGAGCTGTAGGTGCGTTCTTATCTCTCAGTAAAATATTAAAACATATATCCATTTAAATTGAGGCCAGTCATGGCATACTGTAAACGAGACATATTGTGGGTTCGATGCATACTCGAAGAAATAAAATATTAAATATTTTCATTTCTTAGCTCTGGTAACGAGATAAAGTGCGGCGTTAAGTTCCATCACTTAACACGCAATGCCTTCAGAATTTAGTAGTGAGGAAGTGAGGAAGGAGGTGTCTTAATGGGAACGGAGTGTCGTAGCACTAAGTTTCTAGGTTTCCTCTGCCTGCACTGCAATATGTGGGACACAGCGAAAAACTGAAAAAATAAATAAATGTTATCTTCAAAATTTCATTTTTATTGAGTAAGTTATTAACATTTGAAACAGATAAATAATATTACTATATATATACTTATGTATTGGTATACATCTTTTATCTGAAAGAAATTGATTAAAAATTTAAAACAATATCTCTGAGATATTAAATTTTAAATAATAAAATTTATAATTTTCAAGACAATTTTTCCCCATAATACTTATTTAGAAAACGTATAAAAATTTGAACGCAGTGGGACTCGAACCCGCGCCTCCTGGAAACCGACAAGGCGCTCTGACCACTAAGCCATGCGTTCTCTTAGTGGTCAGAGCGCCTTGTCGGTTTCCAGGAGGCGCGGGTTCGAGACCCGCTGCGTTCAAATTTTTATACGTTTTCTAAATAAGTATTTTTCTTTCCTAAGTGTGGAATAACACTTTAAAATGTTTAAAAATTTTTCCCCATTTTATTACGTAGATGAGGAAAATAACGTGGAACTTGAACTTATAAAACTATTACAATCAATGCAATATAGACTTCAAATTAAAAAAAATATAATAAAATAATTCGATTTTACGTTAATTTAATAATGTTGCCGTCTTCAAATGGCAATGTACGAAGAAACTATTATATAATATAATTTCCAAGCTGTTTCGTCACGGACGTTTGATTAGAAAACTCCCCAGCACTCGTAGGTAACTTTAAGATGTTACGTTCAACCCTTGTTTGTGTTCAATTACGGATTAAATATATGGAATATTGTCTCAAGTGTTTCTAAATGAAACATCTCGAGGCTGTTTTTATTGTTATTTTTAAGAGATAAAATATTTTTTATCAATAAGTTTACTAAATAATTAGATATAAATGACTTTATAGCATTTTCAGTAATATTTAAGCTATTTTTCAAAACATAGTGCTTATGGTTTCCGCAGAAAAAGATTTATCAGTTTTCCTTCGTTTCTAGTTTTAACGTAGATTTTAAGGATTATGTCCAATCCCAACTTAAATCCCAGTGACATACGATTTTTTTATCAGATTGCAACAAAACTAAAACTTTATCAGCAGTACCTACCTCAAACTCTAGAAATACTCTATCATGACATAAAGAAGATATAATTGCTAGGTTTAAAGAAAATACAACTTTATCCTTTCTTAATATATTAATAAATAAAAAAAAAACATTTGAATAACTTAAAACGAAACGTTCTTATCTCGGCTTCCTCCAAAACCAGTTAAGTCTAAGTAAGTATTTTTACACAAAATCTATTAGGTCCCACAAAGGTTCCACACAAGTTCCACCCATAAACAACAGAACGCGCAGCTATTTACATTCAGGTACACTGGTACCCTGGTACAGACAATTCGCGGTGTGTTGCCATAGCGACGGCAAGATGGCCGACGTCTGCGGTCCCAACTTCGTAGAGTTCCAAATTGTTCGGATATTTTAGAGCGGTGTGTGTAGGATGCATAATTACATTATGTACGGTGGGCTATGTGTGTACCGTTCGCACTAATTACTGGTAGCGTCAGCAATGACGTTGCTGAAATTTTATTAATGTTATGTTTAAATAGAGAGGCCAGTCGTGGAGTAGGGGCACAGAGTGTGATTGTGAAATTGACTAGTTGTGGGTTCGATCCCCACTAGAGGAAATGAAATGTTTATTTACATTTATATTTTCGTTTCTTCGCTCTGATGTCAAGGGAAAAAGAGCTGCGTTGAGTTCCGCCACTCAACACGCAATGCCTTCAGAACTCGCGGAATGTGCGGAACGGAGTGTCTTAACACTAGGTTCCCTCTGCCTACTCTGCTGTGTGCGGGATACAGCGTGAAGCTGATAAAAAAAAGTTTAAATAGATTTCTACTTTAATAAGTGTTTTAGATATACATTTAAAATTTTATATATATTTTTTATCAGCCTCACTCCGTATCCCGCCCACGTATATATAATATATAAATATACATTATTTATTTTATATTACAAATGAATTATTTACATAGGTCTTAATTTTATTGATATTTTTTTTCACGATATTATAATTTACTTTACAACGCAAATATATAGCAAATAAAAAAGAACATTATAATCAAATTAACAGTACTTATCAAATACTAGCTAAATAAAAGTGAGAATTAATTAATTCATCTAAGTACATTAAAGAAATAACAATACATTTAATATGTATTTATATAAGATAGATATAAACTATTTTATCACCTGAGCTTAGGGGCCGTTCAAGTATTACGTAAGCAGTTTTTTTGCAATTATTGACCCCCCCCCATCCCCCCTCCCTCCCCTATGTCCTCAAAAATAAGCAATCCTCTTAAAAATATTTCATTGAACACGTCAAAATAAGCAAACCCAAGACCCCCCCGCCCCCCTACAGTGCTTACGTAATACTTGAACGGCCCCTTACTTAATTTGAAAAAAATGAAAAAACAAATAAAGAAAATAGTTATGTTACATGCTGACCGTACCCACTCGCTAAAGGATTAGTTAAGGAGGATTTAATAAGAGTTCCTTAGATAAGTGTAGCGGAGCTCTGTCTAATACTCTTCAATTTGAACACCTTGAGCTAAGCTTAATTATGCAAGAACTTTGACCAAATTCATGCATTTCTTATATTGATACTTTATTACTTTATTAGAATAAGTTTTTAACATATATTTTTTACATATTTTTTGGTGTGGTTTTTCAATTTTTGATTTCCATATTTTATATATTTTTACAAAGTGGAACAACTCTATGTGTAACATATATTTTTTAATTCAATTCAATCGTGAATTTTATAGTTTAATTTTGGATTAATAATTAATTTCATGTGTAAATTAACAAAATAAAAAAAAAATAAAAAATAACCTAAATATAAATACATATTTTATCTGGTAGAATTGAATCCACACACATCTCGCTTATTACCGTCTCAAACTTCTCCATATACGTTATATAACAGTGTTTTATAGTACCTCGTTTCTAGTAGAATTCAAGGTGACATGACTCCGCGCTCGTAATCTGCGTACACTCAAGACCCCATAAAAAGTAATGTAAAAGTTTTAAAGATTTATAGTGTTAGACTAGGTATCGCCCGCGATTTTTCACTATGTTATCATAGAATAAGTTAATGAAAACAAAATATGTAGAGATATTTTAATATAATAATTAATAAACTCATACATTTTAGTTAATTCTTATTAAATTATTCAAGGACTTGAACGTTGTAACTTTTTTATCGTATTTAGTAGACATTTGTGGTCACATAGGTACACCGTGGCACAGTAGTTACTGTATTACATTAAACGTAATGGTTGTGACTACAAATCTATTGGAAAAATATAAATTATTCAGGTTTCGTAATTTGGTTACATAAGATGCTGTATTGGATGTTGCTTCAGTTAGGCTGGGAACTGCACTGCCATCCAGTACGCAAAGTTCCTAGCATATTGAGAGAAGAGCCAAATGTGATAAATGCTCCTATATATTCGATTAATATAAATAAATGTCAGTTAAATTAGCTAATTATAAAATAGACTATTAATTATACATAATAATTAAGTTTTAATTATTATATTTTTTTACATTTTTAAAGTGTTATTCCACACTTAGGAAAGAAAAATACTTATTTAGAAAACGTATAAAAATTTGAACGAAGCGGGACTCGAACCCGTGCCTCCTGGAAAGCAACCAGGTACACCACGGACCAGTATACAATACTTATATTAATGTTCTTATATATAAATATAGACGAAACTTTCATTTTTAATTTCATAACTTAATTTGCATAGTTGATAGTAGTGTTTATTTTTCTATTAATTCATAGATCATAATTTTCATAATTTTTCATAAAGTAGGTATATATAAGTTATCAGTATAACTGTTTTTTTTAATTAAAACTTTTTATTTTTATTTTAATAGTCCTGTCTAGTCAAGATAGAAATTATGTTAAATTGTTATAACATATTTATTAACAACATA
Source organism: Heliconius hermathena (assembly GCA_013403705.1). NCBI lineage: Eukaryota > Metazoa > Arthropoda > Insecta > Lepidoptera > Nymphalidae > Heliconius > Heliconius hermathena. The sequence goes on from JAAIXJ010000104.1 coordinate 71,436, forward strand.
AAAAAAATACATATTTTAAGAGATATTGTTAATTACCAACTGTATTATTTATATACCTGGATAAAACAAAAGCCTAATTACAAAATAATGATTTAATTTCATAAATTATACCACGCATCATGTTAATCCATCAAAAACAGGGTCTTATAGACTCAGAAGATTACTCTTAAGACCGGATATGGCTGTGAAACAATATATATGTATATAGGTATTATATAATAGAGTCGTGGAGCATGGGCACAAAGTATGGCTGTAAACTCGGCGGCGTTGAGCTCTGCCACTCACCACGCAACGCCTTCACAATTCGGCGAAAGGTGGAGAACGGAGTGTCTTAACACTAAGTTCCCTCTGCCTACCCAGCTATGTGCGGGATACAGCGTGAAGCTGATTTTATTTTATACGTAATACAGAATTTCTTTAAAGACTCGATACAACATGTATCGTACATTATATAAAAACAAAAAACCGGATATTACTATCCGGATTATCCCGCATCGACCGGTGTATATGACAATGTGATGTACATTTAGTATGGATAACCAACGGATATTATAAGGCTTCTGTGAAAGAAGGATATTAAAAGGATTTGTGTTAGATTTTATAGGAAATTTGTCGTCTTTATGTTGAAATGTTGAAAATAGTGTTGTTGATTGTTGTTGTTTCATTTAGAATGAGGTTTTTTTTATGAATGTTGGCTATATATCTTATAATTATAGAAAAAGAAAGAAAAGTGTAGAATTTGAAAAAAAATATCTATGTTTATAGACTCGCCACTGTATACAGCATAGCAATAATTTTGGATTCTGATAATAATAATATTAACACATCTTTTGGAATTTTTCAAATTAATCATAAGTAGTAGTAGTAGAGGCCAGTCGTGGTGCAAGGATACAAAGTGTGATCGTGATCGTTACAGGTTGTGAGTTCGATTCCTACTCGATCATATTTAATATTTCCATTTTCTTGGCTCTGGTGTCGGGGAAAAGCACGGCGTTGAATTGCGCCACTTAATTGGCAATGCCTCCAGAATTCAGCAAAAAATCAGGAACGGAGTGTGTTAACATTAGGTAATTAACACATATTTTGCAATTAGTAAAATAAATAGTAAAGTACCACGTTTACTAACATAATTACAATACAACTTCGATATAATACATCAAACAACGAAAATTGCTTTCACAACCGACATAATCTCTAGCTCATATATTAAACAATAGCTATTAAGAAACAATTACACAGCAACATACTATTACATAACGCCCAAAATCGTAATTTCCAGTAAACTAAGGTAATAAAACTTACGAAACCCTTACCCAAACTCGCAACACAATTACTTCTAAGCACATTCGGCCCCACAAAGGTTCCTAAACGCCGAATTTACCCACACCCACCCCCAGGGAGTCACCCCCTTCGCCGGGCTCACGTCTATCCATTTGCCAGCTAGTTCCGAGCTAAATTAATTTCAAAGCTCCTTATGTTACGTGCCTTGCGGCTTTACTTTGGATGTGTGCGATCTGCGCCCGTGTGTGATCTACTTTCGGAAGGCTTAACTGTGTACATACTTACATACATACATACATCAGTATTACTAGAATATATATACATATACATATAACATATATGTATATTGGACAGTATCTCGTTAAAGGTTGAATTAGAGGGTATAAATTAGTCAGAGTAAATGAGCGTTCCATGTCTAATGCCTATAGGGTTTCTTCAAATAAACATATGACGTCAACTGTTTCGGATAGTTTCGAATTAAATCCTTTGTGTCAGTTTATGTGTTTTAATCTAAGTTTCTGTTAAGTTGTAGTACAATTCTTTATATTATGTTTATTCTGTTTGTTTGTTACAGATTTTAAGTAATATTTTGTATATACTTATAGGTCATATGACTAATAAAATTATTTGAAACTATTAATATTAATAATCGTTCATTCGAGGCCATTGAGGCGTAGTAGGGAAACGTATGAACGTCAAAAGTGATTATATGGAGTTCGATTTTACTAGCTGAGGATATGATGGCTAATAATTAATTTCTCACTTTCTTGTTGTTCTTATTTAGGCAGTTTACTCATTGAGACCAGATGTGGCACAGGGGCACAAGCGTGTGGTGGGTTGTGGTTTCGATTCCCATTCTAGGAAATGAAATATTTAATACTTTCATTTTTTCGCTCTGCTGTAGAGCCAAAGCGCCGTATTAAATTGATTGAAGAAATTTTTTTTACTCTACAAGTAGGAAAAAACAACAAAAATCTGAATTGATGAAATGTGAAATGCTTCAAAGAAATTAAAATTATTTATGTCAGCATAAAGTTAACATAACTAACTACATATTCTTATTGCACTGCTACATACATACATATTTACAAAAAAATTCTCCACAACGTTTCATTATGAAAAGGTTCCCACTTGAAAAGTCCTTTACATTTTACATCTATCCCGGTCGAAATTAAGTATTTAGTCCCAAAAATTCTTACATATTTTATGAAGCAGTGCAAAAAGCGATGTTTACCTCATCGTAAGTAATTCTCGACTCGCGAGCCTCCCAAATCTCCACATGCCTTCGCATAATAAACCTACAACGATACGGAGCGGATATTACGTCGGCCTACGCGGATACATGTTTTATATTAGAAACTCGTGTGTATGAAGTAGAAAATGTTAGTTTGGAAGCGAAACTTAGAAATTATAAGAGATTTTTTTTAGTTTCCGTATGTAGCAAGGTAGGTAGAGAGCCGTAGCAGAGTTAAGACACTCCGTCAAGTTTTCTCCGAATTTTTGAGGCATTGTGTATTGAATGGAACTCAACGCCGCGCTCGCCACCAGAGTGAAGGAATGAAAATATTAAATATTTCCTTCCCTTGAGTGGGAATCGAACTCCCAATCTGTCCCATTTACATTCCATTGTGTAAAATTGCCTGAATCAGAATATAAGATATAGAAATTTAACGAATTATAATATAACATATTTCTACAGATTTCAGAATCTAAACAATTTAGAATAACACAATATTTGTTTAAAACGGTAGGCACACACGTTTTAAGTCAGTTTTTAAATTCAATTAACATATCCTTGGCTGTCACGAGCCCTTTATTCTAAATATCGCGTTCAAAGAAATTAACTGAGATTAATTTGCGCCCTCCGTAAACAATGAAACGTAGAGTATAGAAAGGGTTACGACAATAGAGTTCTAGTCTAAAACTCTGCATGTGACTCAAATCTATTGTTTTAAGCAATTGTGACCTTAAAACAAAGCTAGAATTAATTCAATGCAACGTTTTTATTTTCAAATTGAAATCCGCCATTATTGGTCATTCATTGTATTTGAAAACATGAATAATTAACCGGATCGAATTTGCTGTTTGTATTGCCGACATTTTTATTATTAAAAAAAAAAGATAGCATATCGATACAAAACAAATGGGACAATAGAATGTTGTTTTCAATATTAGAAAAGCATCAGCTATAATGAGTTTTAGCTTTTAAAGTAATTATCATTTATTTGTTTATTTATTTATAAAAAAATCACGCTTCACGCTGTATCCCGCACGCAGCTGGGTAGATAGAGGAAAACTAGTGTAAAGACACTCCGTTTCCATTTTTCCGCTGAATTCTTTTATTTGCCTCGAAACCATAGCGAAGAAATTAGAATATTAATTTAAATAAATATTTCATTTCTTCGAGTGGTGATCGAACCCACTACCAATTGCGTTTACTATTACACACTTGTCCTCAAATTAATCCTATCCTCTTATTTTTTAGGAATATGAAATATAAAAGCGTGATGTAAATCATAATCGAACTGGTAAGTTAATAATACCTATTAAAAAACAGCTTCACACTGTATCCCGCACACAGCAGGGCTGGCAAAGGGAACTTAGTGTTAAGACTCACCGTTCCCCATTTTCCACCGAGTTTTGGAGGCACTGCGTGTTGAGTGGCGGAACTCAACGCCACGCTTTACCTATATAATATGTAATCAAAAAAACATTAAGTAATCCGTTTCACATTAAAATGAAAAGAGAAAAAAAAAAACCAAAGAAAGAAAGAAAAATAAATAAATATAATTCAAAATTGCGGCAATTTTTATTTCGCGGCAGCTGAATCGTGTGGCATAGCTTCAAAAAGTCCAACGGAGCGTAATATACAGTTCGTCAAATGTTAATCAGAGGTATTATACATTATGGTTCAGATATCAAAAGTATTGCTGCCATAGAGATTTTTACTCGCCAAATGAGAAAAAAAATCGCAATTTTAATATAAGTACGTGGAGAGGATGTTTTGTTTGTTTAGGATAGATATAATTAGAAATTAATGATTATTTTTAATAATATTATTAAATTAAATCAAATTAAATCAGCTTCACGCTTTATCCCGCACACAGCATGGTAGGCAAAGGGAAGCTAGTGTTGAGACACTCGGTTCCCCATTTTTCGCCGATTTCTGGAGGCAATGCGTGCTGAGTGACGGAACTCAATGTCGCTGTTTGCCTCTACACCAGAGCCAAGAAATGAAAATATAAATGTAAATAATTTTTTCATGGGGATCGACCCACAACCAGTCGATTTTACAGTCAGACTTTGTGCATCTGCGCCACGACTGGCCTCAATAATAACGTAATATGATTACAATATCTTTTTTTTAATCACTCTGTATCCCGCACATAGCAGGGTATGTAGATGGAAGTTACTGTTAAGACACTTCATTTACCATTTTCCTTGGAATTCTGGGGGCATTGCGTGTTCAGTGACAGCACTCAATATCGCGCTTTACCTCGACACCATAGCAAACAAATGAAAATATTAAATATTTCATTTCCTCTAATGAGAATCGAACCCAAACCTGTCGCGTTTACAGCCCCTGCCCCACGACGGGCCTCCAATAACAATTTTCCCGTACAAACTAAATAGAAATAGGAACAAGTAGTAAGTTTCTATCCGGAATTACACTTCACATTTAACACATACGTCGCAGTGTCGCCGTGTTCGACACAAAGGATGATTGGAAACCATCGGGAAATAGGGCGACATATATCTGCTACAATTTGTTATAGGAGTGCATTCAAAAATTGTATTTTCCGTAGTAGTAGTACCTAGTAGTAATAGTAGTTGTACGTTTCACGATATATGTATGTGAAAGCTGATGATGTTTTGTGAAACTTATCTTTATCTTTTATCTAATATACATATTTTTCTGAATGTATAGTTATCAAAAAATATGTGGATTTGCTATAGAAATGGCAGTAAAAGTGATTTATACTTATTGTATTGTATATTGCATATATATAGGTAGTTAAGCAAATTTTCAATACAGCTGTAGTTATTATTGAGAATATTATCTTGAAAAAATTCGATTAAGTGGGAATAAAGTATGAATAAAATATTGAATTCGTGTTATTTTTTTATTATTTATTCCACATTGCAACTACAGACTGAATCTAATGTCAAGATACTCCGTTTTCTTTATTGTCTAGTCAGTGTGGGGAATAAAAATAATTCATTCCCTCGATTGGGAATCGAACCTACAACGAACACAGTCAAACAATGATCATATGTTCTTATTACGCTTTATTTTTCTATATTTCTTATGTATAAAAGTACAGAAAGAAGACATACATAGCCCATACGTTGTCTTATAAAGTAATACCGGCGGTTTGCTCTGAAACATCTAGCATCATCAACATCAAAATTCATTTTTTAATCTTTATTTCTTTAATCATAAGGGTTATATTGCAATGGCCAGTAAAAAGTTTACAGAACGAGATTAGTTTCTATCTTATTGTGGCAGAGATATATTGGTCGCTCGACACCCCTCCCTGAGGGTAGTGGACTAACTAAATAACTGTACTGCACTCTCTGTTCTGTTGTATTTGAAATATTTATTAGATAAGTCATGTGGTTTTTTATATTTACTCCTTATTGTATGCTGAATATGTTAGATTCAAATATTCTGTATTATTTTTTCAATTGTGTTTTTATTTACTTAATCAGCTTCACGCTGTATCCCGCACACAGTAAGGTAGGCGGAGGGAACCTAGTATTAAGACACTTTGTTCCCCATTTTCCGCCGAATTCTGGAGTCATTGCTTGTTGAGTGGCGGAATTCAACGCCGCGCTTTCTTCGCTCTGAAAGAAATGAAAATATAAATTTAAATAAATGTTTCATTTCCTCGAGTGGATAAACCAGTCGATATCACAGTCTCACTTTGCGCCTTTGCCCCGGCGACTGGCCTCTAATTATCTTATTTAATAGTTTTTGTTATTAACTTAATAATCTAAAACTCAGCTTTATAGAATATCTTTTCTTATTACTACGAATATGTAAAAAATAAAAATTATAGATTAGAACAAAAGATTTATTGGTCGACGCCAGTACTAAAGCAGGGAATTCTAAAAGCGACAGGCTATGGGTTCGAAACCCACTCGATTTCTGGTAACAAGGCATATCGCGGCGTTGGATTTCTCCACTCACCACACAACGCCTCCGGAATTCGGCTGAAACTGGGGAACAGAAGTGTCTTAACACTAGATTTCCAGGTTCCCTCTGCCTAATCTGCTATCTACTAGCTAGCATCTGGCTAGGTAGTAGTAGTATTGATCTTTAACACTTAGTGACAAAGATCAATCACCATATCTTGTTTGTGCCTTTTCGTATAGTACGTTCCAAATAAACATCACACTATATATTATCCAAGTGAAACAAATGAAGCAGGGAATAGTTGGCATGGGGTTGAAAGCGCTGTATATACTCTAAATATAAGATGCTTACGACACGTATTTTTATAGTATTTTTATAAGTTTAGTAGTCGTTTTATACTGTCAAATAATAATTAATGATTTAAAAGCGATAAGATTTTTTAATATAATTTTAGTAGTATACTGTATCTTTATCTGTGTATGTAATAATTATAATTTTTTTACAAAAAAAAACCGACTTCAACTGGATTCCATAATCAGAACCTAACCAAACTCCCATCAAATTACCCTTGAAGTGAATCCTTTTCAATAAAAAAATACCATTGAAATGGGTTGGCGGGATATTGAGTTATTTGTCCATTTGTCGCGCACATACTTAATTCAAATTTAAGACTTATATGATTTTCTAAATAAATAAAATTGTTAGAAATGGACCAAATGGCATCGAAATAAAAAAAAAATCATCAAAATCGATTCACCCAGTCAAAAGTTTTAATGAAAAATACAGTTAAATTGATAACCTCCTCCTTTTAGAGAAGTCGGTTAAAAAGTCATTTTTTTCTACGTGTTTTTACCACAAACTATGTATAATATTACAAGCGAGGACTTAAATGAAGTCTACTGTAAAATTTTTCAAGAGCTTGCTCACGTGAATGCTATTAATATTATTTGGTATAAAAAGTGTTTGCATTACACAAAGTGGGTATTTAAAAAACATTAAAACAAAGAAATATTTTTTTTATTAACAAGTATTAATTAGGTTTAATGTTATAATGGTAACTCATAGATTTATTCGAGGTCAGTCGTGGCGCAGGGGCACAAGAGTGTTACTGTAAACGCGATGGTTGTGGATTCGATTCCCACTCGTGGAAATTAATAATTTTCAATTTTTGGCTAAGCGAGGCATCGAGTTCTGCCTCTCAACACGCAACGCCTCCAGAATCATCGGAAATTGGGGAGCGGAGTGTCTCAACACTATGCTGTCTACGCTAGTATATGCGGGATGTATCTTGAAGCAGAAAAAATGGACATATACACCTAATGTTTTTTTTAGTAGAAACAAGCATTTTTTTGGAAAGAACAAAGAAGTCACAAGAAAAAAGCTTGAATCGAATTAAATCAATGAAATCAAATAAAAAATTTAAGCAAGAGCTAGGTAAGTATAAAATAGAATTTTATTAATGCGGTTGCGTATACCGTTCTATTTAAAGAGACCTAATTTAGAGGCTTCAGAGTGAGTCCGTATATCACACAGAGGGCGAATGCCTCAAATACTCACATAACACATATATATATATATATATTCAGTTTAGAGGGCACATAGCGTCCCTGCGAAAGCTCTGAAAGTCACGTATAGCTGGTAGCCTCGCAATGTTATTATCAAACACTTACGCACAAACGTACGCACGCCATATAGCCGTACAGCCGTACAATGTGCTCCACCGATGTGTGGGAGGCTACAGACGTAGGTAGGTCGCCCGGGCATCAGGGCCTATACGACCCCGGCCGAAGGGACAAAGCGAAACGGGTTTGTCCCAAGGGAAATTCAATATTCGGGACTAAACCTTAGCTCCCCTTAAGACACCCCGTCTGCCTCCCCCGGAATGCTTATATGGCCACGAGGTGTATCGATTTTCTTGCCAAATGGAAGATTGGTGTCGAACCGATCTCGGCGGACGAATGAATGATGTATCGGCGTGGCGACTGAATATTTTACGTATGTGCACCTCGGGGTTTTGTGTTTAGCAAGCGTGTCGATGGGGGTTCCTTGGGGGGGCTGTGAATCTTTTATTTCGGTAATGCATCAGTCTATTTTGTATGGGTTTGGGCTACGTCAATTACGGCTCAGTAAAGCTTGGGTTGCTGATTAGATTGAAAGGTTTTAGTCACAGTTGTGCTCGGAGATTTATGGACTTTATTTCCGTATAAATAGTAATAGGAAAATAATAAATAGTGTAAAACAGACAATATAGTTATGTTATAAATCTTTATGTATATCATATGAGGCCAGTTTTATCTCAAAGAGAGGCTAGCCATATCGCAGGGACAAAAACGTACGACTGTAATGCGATGTGGGTGGGTGGGATGAGTCCCACTCGAGGAAATAGATTATCATATCCTTGTTCTTGTAACGAGGCGCGGCGCGGCGTTGAGTTGAGAGAAAAATAAGTCCCGCTGAGTTTCTTGCGCCGGTTCGTCTCAGGTCTGAGACATTAACTTTAGTGAACTGGTGGTAAATTATTTGACGTTCAAAAAATGAAGAATGTAACTTTTTATTTTAAATTGAATTGAATTGAGTTTTACTAATCAACACGGAGTGCGTGTGCATCAAGAATTCGGCAGAAAGTGGGAAACGAAAGTGTCTTCATGCGAACGGAGTGTATCAACACTAGGTTTCCAGGTTCCCTCTGCTTAATCTGCTATGTGCGTAAAGTTAAAAGAAAGCCACAAAGACGTCTTATAATTGAAAAATTGAGCGAAAATAAATTAATATATTAACTTGGGTCTCTATTCACTTGGAAAATTAAAGAGATATACTACCTAAGAATAAAAAAATATATTAAGTAAAAATATGTTTATGACAAATTGTCTAAAATACTTGAATTTAAATAAAAAAATATATAAGTAACATAGAGGCGTTCAATAGAAAGTCCTTTGTTAAATTAATTCCTAAATCATATAATCGTGTTTCTTTGTTCCACATTTTAAAAGTATGTTTTTTTTTCAGCTTCACGCTGTATCCCGCACACAGCAGGGTAGGCAGAGGAAACCTAGTGTTAAGACACTCCGTTCTCCACTTTCCGTCAATTTCTGGAGGCATTGCCTGTTGAGTGGCGGAACTCAACGCCGCGCTTTCCCCTCGACACCAGAGCGAAGAAATGAAAATATAAATGTAAATAAATATTTCATCTCCTTAACCGATGGGATCGAACCTACAACCAGTCGATTTACAGGCACACTTTGTGCTCCTGCGCCACGACTGGCCTCGTTAAAGTCGTAAATCTATGTTATTTGTCAAATACCTCTAGGTTACCTCTAGGTAAGTCGTAAGTTTTACTTGCGAGTACATATATGACCCACTAAGTTATTCACGAGCAAACCGGCTACGAAATCTGTGCTTTAGTACATAACAAGTCATAAAGAGACGCCGTAAAATGTATCGTAAAATAACGTAACTAAATTATTATGAATATTCACTTTAATATCGACTCTATGGATATACTGGCTTATGGAATTAAGGAACTCTTTGTTTTAAACATTTTTGTGTCATGTGATTTTTTTTTTAAGTATAATTGTATTAAATATTATGAAATGTACCTTTTTATGATATTATCACCGCAGAGCTATTCAGAAATGACAAACTTAACAAACGTAAATTAAAAATATATATAGGTATTCGTAGAATATAGAAATATATTAATATCAACGTTATCTATTCTAAATATCTAACAGATGATTTTATGAGCATATTTTTTTTTAATTCTAATAATATTATAAAACAAAAGAAGGTTCTTATAAAGTTCCAAGCAAATATATTTACAATGTACATATTATATACAAATATATTTTACACACAACCATCTAGCATTACGAGAAAGCCTTTGAAAATTCAAAGCCCAAATCAAATTGAGCCAAAACAGGTTGACTACACACACACACGCATACGAGGAGGACATTAGTATTAGTAGGTTTCGGTCTTTGAAAGGCCCCTAAGATCGGGTGGTTGGGGTAAGATTGAGTGGGCGGGGGTGGGATCCAAGATGGCGGACCGTGCCGGCCATAAGGGTAAAACAGTATATTTATATGTATACACGTTGGTCAGGCGGCTATTGATTTTGAAGTATTGAAACAAGTCTGTTTTATAGCTTTACTTGTTTTCGTGTTTGAATATTGTACTATAATTATGAAGGAGGTCGTCGTGACGCAGGGGTATAAGCGTGTGATTGTAACGCGATGGTTGCGGGTTGGATTCTTACTCGGGAGAATGAATTATTATTTATTAATATTTTCATTTGTTCGCTTTGGCACCAAGGCAAAAGCGCGGCGTTGAGATCCGCCACGAAATCGCAATGCCTGGAAAACACGGCGGTAAGTTGGGACCACTAGGTTCTCTCTCGTACCCAGCTATATGCGAAATTCAGCGTGAAGCTTACAAAAAATATAAATAAAATATTGTTTGAGTTTATTTGACACATTGAAGAACAATGTGACAAAAAAGTACTCCTTTATAAATAGACTTGTGATTTTATTTACTTATCAAGTTTACTGCTCTTGAAAACTTAGAGAAGTTTTGAGCTTTTTTGTGCAGTTCTCGCGCTTATAGTCAACTGTTACTTTATTAGGACATTTAAAATTATAAAACTAGCTGTTAATATTGTTATTTAAATACATTGATATAAGAGATTTATACTGTTTGATAATAAATATTGAGTTTAACATAATTAAATATGATTTTTTAAAAATAAAATATAATTACAAATAAATTCAAACTTATTACACAGAAAGCTATTCATGTATCTACCTATATACTAAAATATTCCACATATATATTTCTAAACACACCGTTATTATTACTTAGCTATTGTATACAAAAAGGCACAATAATCTCACTCGAACTGGCCGCCATATTCCGTATCCTAGCAACGCGATGTCCACGAACCCTTCGTAATTCACTGCCCTCGGAGGGACTGAGGGCATACGGATAAACTGTAAAACCACCCACCCCTTATAAACAGACGTTATTTATGACACCAAGAACCCTTGCCGATGAACTGGAATGTTAGACCCGCATTTCTGATTCTATATAAAGTTTTTACAAAATACCTTTTAGTTTTATATGTATTATTTTATATATCTTTTATTATAACATGTAAAAACAAGAATTATATTTTCTAAGCTTTTAAATGTCATAGAGATAAAAGTACAATAACATAATCCAAAATGTGTTTTAATATTTGTATCTGCGAGGTTTCCTTTTAAAAGTTAGCAAAGTATCAAGTTTCTACGCCCAGAGTTCCGCTGTGCTTTCCATACGCGCGGTCAAGCGGATTTTTCACACAGAGTAATTTTTACAGATGATATATATTTTTATTTTATTCTACAAGATGGTTGGGGTATATGGAAACAAAATAACTACATATGCTATTCCACAAATCAAACTATATGAATTAAATAGAAACATACAAAAAGATAATAAAGATCAACTTAATTATGTTGATATTATGAATTATTCATAGTTGTTTTAATGAGAGATTTTTATTACATTCAAGAATTTAGAGGAAAGTGGGGAGCGGAGTGTCTTAGCACTAGGTTTTTACCTAACCTGCTACATGCAGGATACATCGTGAAATTGAAAAAAATGTTTTAATAGCGGTGTACACTCCTAAAGTTATTTTACTTAACTCACAAATTTAAATATTTAGCAGCAAACTAGTATACAACCAAGCATCCTACTTTAAGACCAATTTATCGAATAAAGTAGTCATAGTACAACTTGAATAGCACGATTAATTTAGATTGATTAAGAACTGTTCGAGATGAAAGCAAACTCTAACAAAGGAAAACCAACAAATACGTTGGACAATTTTAGAAGGCGACTTGCTCTGTGGCAGTTGACAATGTAGGTGGAGGCGTGCGGTCTGTGGGGGGGTGGGGGGCGGCGAGCGCGGCGGGAGGGGGGCGAGGTGTAGTGACACAGGCTACCGGTCACCACCGCTCGTATTGATTTGTTGTATCGCTCGTCCTGCAAACACTGTCCCTTTCACGCCCACACTACCCACTATAACCCTATTTCGCTCACACGTATGCCACATATGCCGTGTGTGGGTGTGCGCGTGTGTGTGCACTATGTGCCTATATGTTCGCGGCGGTGCTAGTGTGAGTGGGGGTCCGAACGTTATGTACCCACGCAGCATTTTCGTGACGTTTCCCAACTACAGACACAGGTGATGTGTACCTATAAGGCCGACGCTTGACTTTTTTGTAGCCTTCGTTTTATGAACCCTTTGTCGTTGCTTTTTTTTCTTATGTTTTTGTGTGTGAGCTCCATTAACGAGGGCCGCCTCTACCTTTGAGTTCTTGGATTAATAAAATATAACTTTTGTTTTAATTTTCACTGTCAACTTACTTAGTGATTCAGCATTAGGAACTTTTTTGTACTAAAAGTGCATGACACTCTAGTATACTCTATTTAGATTTAGGTATAATTTGGATTTATATTATATTTTCATATTACAATTGGTAACTATATATTGCAATGTGGTTACAAGACATATTTTTTATTATCATTAACTTTAATATAATTATATACAATAAGTAACAAATTAGGAATGCTATTTAAAAATATAAATCTATACAAATTAGGCATTTAATGTATGATTAAGATTTTCCAGGTGCTTTTTGGTACATTTAATTATGTATTGATTACTTCTAGATATTTGAGTTCACTTGTAATTAATCGGAAAAAGTAGCATATAATGAAAAATTGCTTATTCTTCAAGCAACACGTGTATAAGTACTAAAAATAGCTTCTTCATACAATAAAAACACATTATACACAACTAAAATAAAAAAGATATCTATTCCCAAACATCCATCGCTATATATCACACAAAAGGGATTGTTTCGGGTCTCCTTTTTATATAACTAGTGTTAAAGTAAACACGGAGAGGGAAAGTTTCCTCATTTTTCATCCGGAGGGCACCTCGGGAGGGCCGCAATACGAATTTCCGACAAAATAATAGCGTTTGCATTTAATTTCGGAACTCCGATCATAGGTATATCCATATATTATGTATACGTTTGTTAATATTTTCCGTTCTCAAACAGTTATCTATATTGGAAGTTTTATCGTTGTTTAATATTGGCCCAGAGTTTTTTTTTGGAATCCAATCAAAGGGGTATTAATTATATGGATTATTGACTCTAAAAGTCGCTTCTAGCTCTTTTTAGGTTACAAAAGCATACTTTCAATAAGCTCTAAGGCATATCTCCATAGCGAATATCGACATAGATTATAATACAAAATCAGCTTCACGTTGTATCCCGCCCACAGCAGAGTAGGCAGAGGGAAACTAGTGTTAAGACACTCCGTTCCCCACTTTCTGCCAAATTCTGGAGGCATTGCGTGTTGAGTGGCAGAACTCAACGCCGCTTAGCCTCGACACCAGAGCGAAGAAATGGAAATATAAATTTAAGTAAATATTTCATCTCCTCAAGTGAGGATCGAACCCACAATCAGTCGATTTTACAGTCACACTTCGTGCCCACTGCGCCACGACTGGCGTGCTAGATTTTTTAGCATAATAGATTATAATATATTGTGCTAAAATCCCCTAACCAAGGCACGCGCGACATTAAATCACAAATTACACGTAAAATTCACTGCCCTCGAACCGGTTGGGCCAAGCTGCGAAAATATTACAAAGTTTGTACATAAGTAGCCACGAGGCCGAGGGGTCATCGCCCAATCGCCCCTGACGCGCGCCGGTCACCGGAATAATGTCATTCAAAAAAGGAACGAACAAGCCCGCCAATAAACAAACCGTATATCATTCGTTATTCAAATATATATACTTTTTTTTAGTGAATGGTTGACCCGTGAGCCCATGACCATTTGATGGTTAAATATTTTTGGTGGGCTGTATATTATAATATGGTTATTGATATAATTTATGACGAGTGAATCAGAGAAATATTTTATTTACATGATTTTAATATTTGTATTTTATTATAAAATATTAAATTAAAATAATTTTATAAATACACAATAAATGATGCGGCGTTGTGTACCGCAACTCGAAACGCAATGTCTCCAGAATTCGGCGGAAAGTGAAGAACGGGAAGTGTCTTAATTTGAGCAGAGTGTTTTAACACTACCTATTTCCAGGATCCCTCGATCTACCCTGCTATGTGTGGGACACAGTGTAAAACTCTGCCTGCGCAGATAATAAAAAAAAATTAAAATTCTTACGAAATCTTTCTGTAAGCTCCAGCTATCGTAAGCTTAAGGAAAATCAAAATCAGCTTCACGCTGTATCCCGCACACAGCAGGGTAGGCAGAGGGAACCTAGTGTTAAGACACTCCGTTCCCCACGTTCTGCCGAATTCTGGAGGCATTGCGTGTTGAGTGGCAGAACTCAACGCCGCGCTTAACCTCGACACCAGAGCGAAGAAATGGAAATATAAATTTAAGTAAATATTTCATCTCCTCGAGTGGGGATCGAACCCACAACCAGTCGGTTTTGCAGTCACACCTCGTGCCGCTGCGCTACGACTGGCGTGCTAGATTTTTTAGCATAATAGATCATAATATATTGTGCTAAAATCCCCTAACCAAGGCACGCGCGACATTTAAAAAAGTTAAGGAAAATATTATCACTTATTCTCTGTCAAGCAATTTGAATGCAGATGCGATATAAAAAATACCGAGATGGTTATTTAGCGTTCATTAAGTGATACTACCCTAATTGTAACGATCTCTTTTATTAATAAAATGACTTGTAATTAGGCGGGGGAGAAAAAGGCGGGAAAATTGTATTACTTTGCCTTTTAACACGACTTTAACGCAGTGTTTTCTTCCCTCACCCCCGTAATTGTATTAATTGTTGTTTGAGGCGCTTTTGATTTATTTTTACGGTGAATATTAGATATTATACTGTTTAATACGATTTATAATGTGTTATTTAATGAGATATAGATATTTAGATATATAAAATATGCTAACTAGTTATGTTGGTATTTATTTGCTTCTGATATTTCTTTTCATATAAATAAGTTACTTATCTGAGGCCAGTCGTGGCGCAGGGGCACAGAGTGTGACTGTAAAATCGACTGTTTGTGGGTTCGATCCCCAGTATAGGAGATAAAATATTTACTTATATTTATATTTTCATTTTTTCCCTCTGGTGTCGAGGCAAAGTGCGGCGTTGAGTTCCGCCTCTCAACACGCAATGTCTCCAGAACTCGACGGAAAGTGGGGAACGGTGTATCTTAACACTAGGTTCCCTATGACTACCCTGTTGTGTGTGGGATAAAGCGTGAAGCTGATTTTTATTTAAAGTTACTTATCCTTACATAATATGTATGTATGTAATTTTAAACATAGAAGGTAAAGTAAATTGATATTACTAGCATTATAAAATAGTATTAAAAGTAAATTTACATTACATTATAAAATAGTATAAAAAAATATTATAATATCTTTTATTTTATATTACTTTACAGATAGTTAACTTCGTAAAACTATAGTTATAAACGTGAAGGCTGCAACAAATTTATGATGTAAGGGACGACATTCAAATTCGAATACGGAACATAAATTCCGAATATTACCTATATTGAAATGGTTCGGATTGTAAAATTAAATTTTGCATGCAGAATGCCGTTGAGGGGACGTCGTTTTATTTGGTAGGCGTATATAATTTTATTGCAGGGACCAATGGTTCTTGAAACATGTCAGGCATTCCTTTTCATAAAATTCGTTAAGTGAAAATCTGAATAATGTTAAAATATGTTTGTTTATTTGTTTTTATTTTGATAGTTTTAATATATTTTTTTAAGAATCCAGAGAGAAATATCTAGAGGGAAAGAAATTGGACCACTATTAAATAAGCACATCAAACAATTTAGTTCATTTTGTTCTTAAAATTGTCTAATACAACATTTTATAAAAAAAAAACGTAATATCCATAGAATTTAAGGACATCCTTCATCTTTTCAGTAAGATAAAAGTCGTGATAAAACTGCACAAAAGTCACGCTTCCACTAAAAATAATAACACATTATCTTGGAAGTCGGTCTCAAACACCCTTACTCAACCCTCCAATAATAACTCCCCTCACATGGTCATAACGACTGAGATAAGGGTCTCGGAGGCCCAGGAACACCCTCTTTCCCCTCCGGCCGACAGCGGGTATATAGCGACAACGGGTTTGTGTATAAACGGACATTCCAACTTATTTACTTCCCTTTCGACTCTGATAAAGTATTATGTAGTAAATTTATATGTATTAAGCGCAATAGAATATCAGTGCCGGCTTTTTGTTTTATCGATGTCAAGAATTTAAATAACATTAAATTTGTTGTAGAGATATAGATTTTTTTACTTAAAAAAGTTTTTGAGCCCATATAATAAGAAAATATGTTAAGCAGTTGAATGAGAGAAAATTTTCTAAAGAATTTCGACAATTAGAGTAACTAACATAACTAACTTAACTAACTATATTAACTGTTAACAAATTGTAAAATGAAACAATCTCTATATTTTCTTAAAATAATAAAATATCACTATTACTTTAGATTTCGAATCGAACTTACAGCATATTATATTGAGCATTTAAAATTTGATGAATATTTATATTTTTTGACTTATCAGCGTCATGAACTTTCACATTTTACGAAAATTATTACCTACACAAAAGCAACCCCTTATTTATATCCCAATTAAAATCAGCGTCACGCTGTATCCCGCACACAGCAGTATAGGCAGAGGGAACCTAGAGTTAAGACACTCCGTTCCCCACTTTCTGCCGAATTCTGGAGGCTTTGCGTGTTGAGTGGCAGAACTCAACGCCGCCCATACCATTTATTTATTTATATACTATCATTTTTAAATCATATATATTTTACTGACAAAAAACAACGTAAAAGCAATATTAATAAATAAAAAGTAACATTAGTACGTCCTTCCGCTCACATGTCTTATAACACCATCGTACCGTAAATAAAAACCATTAGTCCAGACAAAAATCACAGTTGACGTGCCCTCGGCGGGGCCTTAGATACCTTCCCTTGAGTTTAAGCCTAATGTTTCCTTTCTATTTCCCTCGTTCACCTAACCTCGATGTTTAGCTACATATTTAATAGCCAGGCTGCTTTATATATTGCGCAAGAATATTATTTTAAAAAGTTATAGGCATTTATTTTGTTATTTTTTTATATGTAATTAATAATAAAAGAATATCATTGTAAAATAGAATATCTATGTTGAAACAACCGATATATATTCCCTATAAGGAACGTTGCTTTTTACTTATCCTAATTTTTTAAAGTATAAAACACAGCATACATTGAAATCCATTTATTTTTGAACTGATGAGTAGGGCCTGTACCTTTTACTTTTTCCATCCATCCCTAATCCTCGAGGGCGAGGGTGTGATCGATTTCCTATGCGAGGGCCATCGTAAAACTATGGTTATTGGATATTTGGGCTACGTCATCTTGGAAAGCGTCTTGGGGCGAAACAAGGATTAGGGTAGATGTTACATTATAAGATGAAATATAGGAAGAATATTTTTGTTTCTGTATATTTTTTTTTAATTTAGTCCATAAAAAAAGGTTTATTGGTTAATTTAAGGAAATGTATTAAAATTATTATACGCTAAAACGAAGTTATTGTATGTGTTCTTAATTCAAAGCAGACTCCAACTAAATAAAGCTTAGAGATAGATTGATAAAATAAATAAAAATAAGGCAAGTAAATAAAAACTTTACTTCCATTTAAGTAATACGTTTCATATAAAATTCATATATTTTACCCTAACACATTTTACCCACATATTTAATAATAACAACCTTTACAAACTTAAAATTAATTCCCTCACCGAACCTTGGTATATATTATGAAAGGCTCTATACCTCTCTAAGTCTACTGAATAGGGGTGGATTTATGTTAACGGGAAGTGCCCCGGCGAAATGGCGTCCTAAGCCTTCAGATACGGTTTGTGTACGTGTATGTAAATATATGGATAAAGCTCCTTGTTGTTTCATCGATCGGTTTATATTATTTTCCAATTTGTTTTACTGGGAGCGTGAGACCTTCGAAGTGGATGATCATTTTATAAAAACATTATGTATAAAATGTGTGACGTTTAACAGTTCTTAACAAAGTTATTACAAAAAATAAATTCTCTCATAGTCTAATCATTTTCATTATATTAATTACTAGAGGGCGCGCGCGGCTTCGCCCGCTTATTAGGAGTGAATTCTAAAAAACCACGAAACACGTGTTCAATAAAATATTTTTAACAGTCTGAATTTAAATTTTTATAAAAATCGATGGCAATTGTAAGATTTTTCCATATAAACTTTCAACCCCTTATTTGAACCCTTAGGGGGTGAATTGTTAAAAACCATAAAATACGTGTTCAATGAAATATTTTTAAGAATCTGAATTTCAAATTTTATAAAAATGGGTACAGATTAAAAAAATTTTCCATACAAACTTTCAACCCCTATTTCATCCCTTTAGGGTTAAAATTTTTCAAATTCCCTTCTTAGTGGATGTCCAGAATATGAAAATAAACATCTGCCCAAATTTCACGTTTCTACCATCAGCGGTTACGGCTCTGCGTGCGTCTTACCTCAGTCAAGCAGCACAAGTCCTTTTATATATATAGATTATTATATAATATTTTTTAAAATTGAAAATCAATAATCAATCAATGTTAATGAGTCAATGAATATAAGACAATACCTCACCTTATCCTAATGAAAGGATGTTACCTTGACTCACGTTAAAAACTTTACGCTCAGAAGTAAAATTAAAAATAACGTCAAGAATATAATTTTCCCGTTTCATTTATATGTATGCAGTACCGTTTGTATGTATGCAGTATACAGTACTCCTACTTTCACCGATTCTTACATCTTCAAATTTTTCTTCATATTTGTTTACCACTTTTCACTTATTTAGTTCTTTTATATCACTTGCACCTTAGAACTGGTGTTTTCGAATCAAACATTTGTTACACACTAAACTTATGAGTCCCAAACTTAATAAATGCAACATCGTGAATAGAAACTGAATAAAGAGTTAACCCCTTCGCTACCTCGGCGTATGCGCATGGAAATTAGATCAGTAGGTAGCTGTGATGTACAGCGCTTCTCAAATAGTAAAAAATTAGTTATAAGTGTAAAAAAAGTAATTTAACTGAGCATGTTTCGCTCAATTTAGTTAATTTGTATTTTTGGAATTGTTTTTTTTTATTATGATGTTTTATTATACATTTTAAACATAATTAAAACTTATAAATGCGTAGCAGACATCTAAAAATGAATAATATGTAATAATCATATGTGGTTTGTGTGAATATTATGTAATAATCATATGTAATAATCATATGTTGTTTAATAAAATTACAAGTACACCTATATACAGGTAAAGAGTATAATTTGAGAACCTGTGTTCGAGATCGTATATCGCGTTGTGTATTTTTTGCGAGTGCTCATTAATTTGGAGTCGTAAGTTCAGACAATGGCCACCCTTCCTCGGCGTCCTCTATTGTCCCACTATCACTGCATTTGTATTTCCGGCAGCATCTTTTTATTATGCAGATTACTTTATCAACACGGGATTTAGATAGCGCCTCTAAGCTTCATTCGTATGCAAGCGTGTATTTTGGACGTAATGTTCTAAGATATTTACAAATACACTATTTATATCTATATATTTATTAAAAGAGGCCAGTCGTGGCGCAGCGGCACGAGGTGTGACTGTAAAACCGACGGGTTGTGGGTTCGATCCCCACTTGAGGAGATGAAATATTTATTTAAATTTATATTGCCATTTTTTCGCTCTGGTGTAGAGGCTAAGCGCGGCGTTGAGTTCTGCCACTCAACACGCAATGTCTCCAGAACTCGGCAGAAAGTGGGGAACAGAGTGTCTTAACACTCGGTTCCTTCTGCTTACCCTGCTGTGTGCGGGATACAGCGTGAAGCTGATTTTATATTTATTAAAAACGTTTTTATTTTAGCTCCCTCACAAATGAAATAATAGTCACTAACTGCCGATCGACATGACCGATCATGCGTAACGCGATATCAATGAGAAAACAGCAGTCGTATAAATCTAACGAGGACTCTTACATCTGCATGTCACTGGAATAAATCAAATCACTATTGAATACATCCGTAAAATATTTTTGAACTGTTTTGAATGTACCTTGTGTCTGATTCATAAAAAAAAAATCTATCCCTCGTAAGTTAACCCGTCCACTGACACGTATTCAGCCGTTAAAAAAAAAGTTACACCCATATTTTGCACTTCCCGATATCCAATAATAGGGTCTATTTATGCATTCTCGATAAATGAAGAGTATTTTTTTATTTCCATTATAAATCAAAATGTATTATTTATCTTAACAGATTCCGAATCTGCATCCTATTGTTATTCGGGTTATGCGGTGTGTCAAGGGTTTTTGCAGCGCGGAGTTCGTTGTAACAGTATAGGATATTATTATTAGCATTTTTAAAATGTTTTATTGTTTACTCTTTGAAATAATAAATAAAAACACAAATGATATGAGATACAAAAACGTAAATATAAAAAAAAATTACAATAGTATTGTTTCTAAAAATCCTCTAAATTAACATTAATTACAAACGTGGATATTTTATACAAAATGTATTTACATAATTTTTCAATGGAATTCTTTAGACATTTTATCTGTATTTCAATCGAGATTTCAACCATTTTGAATATTTTTAGTATGGGGGGTGTATTCGACCGTGGGGCAGTAATTATTTGATTGAAGTCAAGAGGTCGCATGCCGAGATAGCGGCCGGGTTTTATTGTACCGCACCTACTTCGCGTTCTGCTTACTCAAGTATTTTATTGTTTGAAATTTATAACGCGCCAGATTTGCACCTACAGTGATCGAGGGTAACCGTTAAGAGATGTATATGGATATTCGAAAAAATATTGTATAATGTAGAAATCGTAACTGTTATTTACCAAAAATTATGTTAATTCGATAAATAGAAAAAAAAATGTCATTCACATTTGAATTTGGATACAGCTTGTGTTGTAATTCATAGTATTAAAAAGGCTACTATGCACAAATAAGTATTCAAACATTTTATAATGCAAAAGAAAGGTGACAGGAACAGAAAAAACGTCACTCACAGAAACCTAGTACCCTTTAATCCGGTCTATTATGCATATAATTATTATTTCCGATGCGATATCAAAGAAATAACAGTTCTTTTTGCATATGGGACTTTGTCGGAAGTGTGAATAAAAAATGTCACTCCCAGGTAGAGAAAGGGTGGCCAAAAATGGTTTTTTATAAGGGCAAGGGTAATCCGAGATTGCATTAGACTTTTAGAAGATGATTATTATGCAAGCATTCTCAGGAAGATTTATTCGATGTATTGCCCGAGGCATGTGTGAAGAGGCACAAAGTACTTCCGTTGGTCGTTTAGATGGGGCCTGACATTTGAGTGTTAACGGAAAAATTGCAAGTGGCACAAATAAAATATTATAATTTTCTATAGCTGTAATATGAAAGGTATATTATCGTGGACTTTTATATAAATTTAAGTTAGTACGTGTTTTACTGAATAGTTATAAATCCCAAACCTGCACATATGTTTTTGATCTTTATCGAAATCACAACGTCATGATCTAAAATCTGCCCTCAAATTACAATAATGTTGATAAAATTTATTATTTTTTAGCTCCACGCTGTATCCCAGACATAGCAAAGTAGGCAGAGGGAACCTGGGAACCTAGTGTGAATACACATCGTTCCCATAAAGACAAAGTTCACATTAAGAAGAAGTTTCCCACTGTCTGCCAAAATCTGGAGGCGTTGCGAGTTGAGTGGCAGAACTCAATGCCGTGCTTTACCTTGTTACCGGATCGTGGAAAATGAAAAAAATAAATTATTCATTTCCGATTTCGAATGTCTGATTTCGAACCCACAACCTGTAGCATTTACAGTGGTACGTTTGTGTCCCTGCGCCACGACTGGCCTCAAAATGTAAATTGTAAAATTAATAAAAATTAGTTATATTTAGTGACTTGTAAATGGTATTACCACACGCATAATATTAAAAGTGTCAAAAAAGTCAATTGAGACATATATATTATGTTTTTACGAAGTAAATAGGTATATTTTTTTATTGTAAAGTATGAGAATATATTTTTTTATAATTTTAAATAAACTCAACAAAGTTAAAACGCTTTGCTACTAAAATAAATCTATGATTAATAAATTCCTCTCGTGCAAAAATTTATAATATTAATATACTTTTAATTTTTTTAATATTTAATATAAAAATAATATGAATTATTAAAATAAATTATTAAAATATTATTAAAATAAACAAAATATTAAAAATGTCAAAAAAAAAGTCAATTTACGTATACAGGTGAACTTTTTTATACCCTAAAAAAAGCTTGGGGTTCCCTTTTGTAGTGACGATGTTTGTTTGGTTTATTTTTTACGAGTCTTAGTTCAGGTAATCCTGTGTCCTCTCGTGTCGTTCAATAGGTTTTGACATATAAAAGGATTATTTTTTAATAGATAATTAATGATGCTGTGGTACAGCTTTGTGTATTTTTATATGTGTATGTCGATATATGTATTTGATTATTAATAATAAATGTCAATGACGTTTGATTTTAAATTTTAAAATTAAATATGATTAAATGTTTGATATGAGTCCAGTCGTGGCGCAGGGGCACTGAGTGTGACTGTGAAAGAGACTGGTTGTGGGTTCGATCCACACTAGGAGGAATGAATTATTATTTATGAACATTTATACGCAATACCTTGAAAAAATCGGCGAGTCGAGAACAGAGTGTTTTAACACTCTTTTCTTTGCGGTTCTCTCTGCCCATGTTGTGTGCGGGATACAGCGTGAAGTTGATTTGATTTGAATCACGCTGTATTTGATTTGAAATATATGAACAGAAATTTGAATCACGCTGTATTAACTTAGTGTTAAGACACTCCGTTTCCCACTTTCCGCCGAATTTCGGAGGCACTGGGTGTTGAGTGGCGGAACTCAACGCCTTGCTTTGCCTCGACATATTCAAGACAATATTGTCAATTTTTCGACTAGGGATCGAAACAACCAGTTGCTTATACAGTTACACATTTGTGCCTCTGCGCCACGGTTGATCTCAATCATCAGGAAATGGTCTATAATATTTATTTTTGATACATTATGCTTAAACAATGGATTTTGGTAATTTAAACGCTGCTGTCTCATATTTCACGTCAATACGTAAAAATTAAATATAATAATTAATCTAATTGTAATTGATAGTAGTAAAAAAGTCGAGGGGTTGAGGAAACTCAGAACAAAAACAAAAGACAGCTGGAAGTTCGTCGACCTACGGCAACGTGGCCGTAACTTTCATTCTTAAAGTGAACCAAGTAACCTACTTTTCATTAATAAGGCGAGCTAAAAAAATGCACGAAGAAAGTATCAAAGATTGAGCGGAGCGCGAACTTCGCTAACTGCCGCGCACAATTTGTGTGGATACGACGTTTTGTGGAAAATAATATATTATTTTATTGTTTAAGTAATAATAATACGTGCCAATATAAAATAAATTTAATTAGATTTAATTTATTATAAAAAAAAATATAAATAAAAAATAATTTTTAATTTTGTGATATGGCAACATTAATGTTTAATTATAGTTATTTAGCAAAATTAAAAACAATCATTACTAATTATCTTATTTGAAATACATATATTAATTAAAATACATCAACCATACCGAACAACAAATCAATATATTTTTTTTTATTAAAAAAAAAAACAAACAAAAAAACACATCACGCTTAACCTCAACACAATTTTTCCAAGCCCGCCAGACGCCGAGACGCTAAAAAAAATAATTAAAACGTGGCGGGCGGCGTTGGGCGGGCGAGAGTGAAAGCGCGCCGTCTGCCGCGTAATTAGTACAATGGAGGTTCCTGACTTTGAACTTTGAATAGTATTTTTTTATTTTTAAATTCCTCCTTGTCTTGCCGCGATCTTCATTCAGGTCTTTATAAGTTGTAAATATGGTAATCGTCCAAGTTTGTGGCGTCGCTTCGCTTTTTTTTTCACTTTGTGCTACTTTGTTTTTGTTGTGTGATAGTTGGGAGTTTTAGTTTTTTGTTGGATCGATTTTGTTGTGTAGTTAACATGTGTTTGTATATATTGTCGTTTAAATATTTTTATCATAGTTACAGAAATGTTATAGTACTTTTTTTATTATTTTAATAACTTATCTGTCTGTTAATTTGTTTCTACATTTCTTAAATATTCTGAGAAATAAATAATTGCAATTCAACTCGTGTTCGGGCGGAAACTTGGGAAACAAAGTGTCTTAATACTACTGTCTCCATGCCTACACTGTGATATATGCAAATACAGCGTGAAGTTGGAAAAATGTTAGTTGTGCGTTGGCGTACGCGCATCTTTATATGTATTTTTAAAAGACGATTTACACATACAAGTAAAAGCACTTGACTGTATTTTAGTTATAGAGATTATTTTGGTAGGTTATGCTAATAAGTGCTTAATTGTAAAATTTATATTATAAATATTTTTTGTTAAGCATAAAAAACTGCTTTAAGCTTTATCTTGCATCGTAGGGAAAGGAAACTTAGTGTTAAGACACTCCATGTTTCACTGATTTTTTGTTTACGCTGTATCCCGCACAGATCTCAACACCGCGCATTATCTACCAGACCGATTGGAGAATGAAAATAATTTTTAGTATAATCGTCCCCATGACGAGGTTCCAATCCACAATCGTAGCATTCACAGTCAGACGCTGTCCCATTGTGCCAATATTATTTTCTTGTGAATATATTGAAATCCGTATCCGTTACAGTCTATAGGTGGACGTTGTATCAGGAGTTGTATATTCATATTAGATTGTATTAAGTTTTATTTCACGAATTCGATATTTGAAATAAATTAACCCTTTTTTAAAAATTTTTTTAGAGCCTCACGGACGAACGGTAATGTGGGACTCACTGGTGAATCCGATTTTACCCA
The DNA here is from genome assembly GCA_013403705.1 of Heliconius hermathena. NCBI lineage: Eukaryota > Metazoa > Arthropoda > Insecta > Lepidoptera > Nymphalidae > Heliconius > Heliconius hermathena. The sequence continues at coordinate 96,927 of JAAIXJ010000104.1, forward strand.
ATATTATATTATATATTAACCCAATATTATTAGATTTAATAAAGACCAGCGGAACCTTCTCCACCTATATGAGATGCCGCAAGTTCTCTCGCGCATACTCCTATGACGCCACGGTGCCACGGTGGAAGGACCGTCAGGTGCTCCAGGATTTCTTCTAGAGCACCCGCAACATCCATGACTTGCAGAGGAATTATCATGAACCTTTCGCAGTAGCTCTTTTAGGGTAGAGGGGTTAATAAAATTACGGTAAAGTAGCATTGATTTATGATAAAAGTCAAAGTTTTTATCAGAAATCTATCGAATAAAACCTAACTGATTTGCGTATAAAAAGTAGAGCCCATTTCTTTGATGACATACCTACAAGATTACGACATAATATAAAATGAGGTATAGCATAAAATATTTATATTTCTCAAGAGATCTTCACATTTGATGATAAATATTCTCTTTTGATATAGATATATTCAAAGTCTAACTATATAGGATAGGACTTTGAACATTTTAAAGTTTTATTCCACACTTAAGAAAGCAAAATATTTATTTAGAAAACATATAAAAATTTTAACGTAGCGGGACTCGAACCCGCGTCTCCTGGAAACCGACCAGGTGTTCTGACCCCTAAGCTTAATGATCAGAGCGCCTGGCGTGGCCTGGTGTTCAAATTTTTGTATGTTTTCTAAATAAGTATATAGGATACTAATTGGGTACCATTACTTTGGAGTTTAGCATCTTAACTCTAAAGAGTTCCACATCAGGTGTACCCGTGATGTGTTATCGAAAGAATCTCATCATACTTAAAAGATAAACTTTTATTAAGCACCATTTCCATAGTTTATAGTTGAGCTGGTCTTTTAGAGTTCCACATTAATTACTTAAGGACTTAGATTTTTATGTCAAACTATTTTTTTTAATAAAGAGTCATTTCTTTATTGGCTAATTNGATTATATATTATCTTTCCACAAGCGTAATATGAACTTTTGCATAAAACTAATAAAATAATACTGTACCTAAATAACATTACCAATTGTATTTTCTACTTTATTTATCTCTTAGAAGTACAAACCTTAATCCACAATTAAAAGCAAATGCTATTGACAGTTGTTTTGTATGGGGAGTAAACGAAAATAGTTCCATAATAAGTTATCCATCCATACTGAAACTGAATTCTAAACAAAATAAACAAAAATAAAATCCTTTTCAATTTCAAACAAAAAAAACAAACAAATATATTTATGCCAATAAACAAAATTAATAATAGGACCCAACGAACACACAAACAAAACTAATTTCCAGAGACGCAGTGAAACCATACACATATTTAATTTGGCGTCACCGATACCAACCCACCTTCTCATGGCCCACATCCTGATTTTTCACCTTTATTGAAAACTTGAAAATTAATACCACCACCTAATTTCCTCCACGTGAAATATGAGGTCGCACGCACACATGCGTGACGTAAATTTCGTTATGTCGACATAGGGTTGCCGAAACTACCCCCGTCCCCCCGCCGCATCAATCTTCACCCCCGCGCCACCTACGTCTGTATAATACAATAATATATGTCTAACTTTCGGACCGGCCCTGTAGGTAGTGTCATCCCTCTCTGGCTGTGGAGATAACGCGGGTTGGAGCGGGATGGCGGTAGTGGGGGCGTCCTAAAGGGTGTAGGGAGTGTGTGGGGAGCTATTGAAATTGAAGCGGGGCTTAGGCGCGGATGACGCCTGGCTGTAGAATGGATGGAAATTTCCTCAATTTAGCGTTTTCGCCAACAAAGGACGTTGTTTAATTTTTTGGTTTTTGTTGCTGTGTTCAGGTGCGCGCCGGTGTTCGTATTAAATCGTATGTGAATATTGTTTCTAATCAATAATATGTGAATATATTGATATATATACTTTCAGTGAAGCTGAATCCCGCATAAAGCGGGATAGGCAATGGGAATATAGCATTAACACTCCGTTCCCCGCTTACCACCAAATTTTAGAGGCATGCCACCATCCTAATTTCTATAACGTGGGAATCGAATCCACAACCGTCGCGTTATGCCCCTATACCACGCCAGGCCTCTACTACATCATCTAAACAATACAAAATTATATACAAATAAACATCAACAAAAACCAAACCGTCTAATAACATAAGAACAAACAAAAGTTACACGTCTCAGAAACTCCGTGCAATCTGCGCGGTAATCCGAACACAATTAATTAGGCCACGAATTGAGAACTTTTACTGCAGCGATTTATATTCCGCGCCTGTCCCTATCTGTATACGCCTTTATCTCTATATCTCTGTATCTCGGTATCTCTGTATCTCTGTTTAGAACTACGAAACCGCAAACATTATACGGCCGTATAAACTTTATAGTGCCTTGTTGCCGAATGTGCTCTGTGTATTCTTCTTTATAACTCTTCTTACCTTTTATAGTACAATAAAGAGTAATGGTTTTATAGTTTAAATGTGACAAAATTATTCTACTATTTATAAATTTTAGGTTAAAAGCTTACTGTAATAATATATAAAAATATACAGAGATATAACACAAAAAAAAATGATGTACAAAAGAATATTTTTTATCTCGCAACTTTAACCGTAACACGCACGCAGTTCACAAAGATGAACGCTATCTCCCACAATAACCATATAACGTCCATGCGTAAGTATATACTGCTATTCAAACCTGTATACGCGTTATCTCTCCCGACAGGCACATTTTGGGTCCCGCGGGGTAACTTGAAATAGGAATAGCCGCATTAGGCCTTAAAATTACAGGCGACCGTCACAGGCTAACGTGGTAAAACGATCCAGCCACCTGGGGGGATAACCCTCTCGCAAGCTCGAGGCTTTTATGCTGTTTAAGTAAATTTTAAAGGCAACCATGTTGCGTTTCTTTAGAGTCATTTTTGGAATGGCAATTTAATCTCGGACCTGGAGTCGGGACTGGATGTTAGCGTTTGACCCCACTTCGCATTTCGGGTCCGTGTGGCGAGAGGGGGCTGTTTTAGTCATCAATAACGTAAGTAGGTTAGCCTTACGGGAGATATGCAGGAGGTTGTTATTCTATATTATACTTGTATGAGCGTTTTGGTATTATAAATTTGTTACTTGGTAAAATACCAAGAAATAAGAATAAAGCCTTTTAGGCCAAAAATTTTATTTCTATACTATTATAGATTATGAAGACGAACCTTTTATACTAGGAAATCGAATCTCATATTATTAACTCAGTTGAAAATTTTCGGAGATCTATTTAATTCAATCACGTATGTATCCATACATACATACATATAATTAGAAAACATATATCAAAGACATCATCCACACGTCCTCACAACGCCACAGAGACAGAGCACTATATGTATGTATGTATGTATGTATGAGTAGTAACAACATCTAAACTTAGCAACAATTTCTTTTAGGCTTATCCCTATTACTGTGGCAAGTCACGAGAATCTCGCGGGACGGGGCTTATCAATCACCGTTGATGGAAACCCGCCAGACCGTGGGGACTCACTTCGAGATACAGCGCCTAACGCTTTGTAGAATGGTTTTTGAATAGCAATGTTTATTGGAAGTAGGTATACACTTCGATTTCTTTTGGTATTAGACGTGCTTCACTTTTTATCGTTTTATACGGATTTTAATTGGATTTTCGATTGTGACTATGAGTGGTTGTTGCTGCGGCTGTTTGGTGATTTGGTTGTTGTTTTTTTTATTGGACTCAATTATTCGGTAAAGATTGTATAGTAATGTTTTATTTTTTTCGTTTTCTTTTTCTTATAATTTAAAATGAATATATGGATAAAATATTGTGACCCAGGATTAAGCTACCGTCACTTTGACTTGCCCAGCCATATTTACTCGTTTACCAATTGTGACCTTATACATCTAAATACGGCACGGCAGTGTCTTTAAGCCTAATACAAAAAGTATTTAAATGTAATTTAAATACTTTTTGTAATTAATTATAATTGTAATGCAGTAGATTACTTCTCAGCAGAATATTAGACAATAATTTATAAAGGTAGTTCTGGCTAAAGTGCTGCCACTAACATGTTTTATCGTTCTACGGAAACGGAAATAACTATATATATCCTATATATTATGATATTATATTATAGCTGACGATTATTTTTTTCTAATAAGATAGTTTAAGCTTCATTTTATTAAATTCGTATAAGATTTTATAAAGTTAAGTCCAATTTTATTAAAGCTTGCAATCCATTAAAATAAATTAACTATAAACGTCCTTCAATATTTTCCACGGGCTTTAACTCTTTACTCAAACCGTAGAGCCGTTGAAACCAATACATGGGCGAACTTAGCGGTAATCCGGCTTATCTGCGCCGGATACGACAGTTAACGTTAGATATCCGGGCTTAGCTATGTAAATGCTATATTTCTAAAATGTAAATTTGTAATACTAATATTGAAAATTGTGTTACTCGATTTTGTGGATTAATCTATTTAAGATTGGTCGAATCGATTGTTATGAAATAAAATAAATAAATCAGCTTCAAGCTGTATCACACAGCAGGGTCGGCTAGGAACCTAATGTTAAGACACTTCGTTCCCCACTTTCTGCCGAATTCTGAAGGCATTGCGTGTTGAGTGGCAGAACTCAACGCCGCAGTTTCGCTCGACACCAGAGCGAAGAAATGGAAATATAAATTTAAGTAAATATTTAATCTCCTCGAGTGGGGATCGAACCCACAACCAGTCGGTTTTACAGTCACACTTTGTGCCCCTGTGCCACGACTGACCTGATACGATTATAAGTTGCTATATTTTTGTGTTGAAATATAAAAAATTTATATTTGAAAGCTTCTTTTTTTACTTCTTTTTTTATAACATTGTTACAATTTTTTTCCAAAGGTTAGAAATAATGTATGCATATATGATTTCAAGTTTGTAGTGCAATTGTGCAATCACTGTGTAGGTAACTATCTCTACAGTCTATATGTAGTTTATATTTATAAATATATAAAAGTAATATAAATTTTATAATTTAATTTAACAAAATTTATCAATGTACCCACGAAATTATTCCTAAACCCATATTTTTAATTGTTTTATAAAAGGTAAAAATATTTAGCATTAAATATCTCATTTCTTCTCTCATTTCTTATAAAATATACAAATTATTCATCATTTACTTTGAACAAGTGGAAACAGTGCCTAAATTAATAAACAGATATTTCACTTTGTAAGAGATGCTTGTTAAGAGATGCTTTGCTTAATCTATGCGACAAATATGAAAGGTATTCCGAGCCCGACGTACGAGTAAAGAATTTAGTCCAGAAAATAAACCACTGCAAAGCAAGCACAGCACTCATTTCTTATCCCGAACATAATTTACTAAAGAAGTAGGCCAAATCGCGAATTTCTAAAATTTGAAAGTGATCTTTCAAACATCTCTTTGTTTCACACTAACCTTTGACAGTACCTATATTGGAATTAATGCAATATAAAAACAACAAAACCCAGCGAAATAGAAGTAACGAAGCTGTTTTTAGTTTCAAAACTACCCTCATTTGATAATTTTAGAACAACACACCACTATTTTTTCTATGCAAATGAATTTCCCGGCGTAACCACGTCAAAGGCACTGTTCTGCCCCGCCTCCCCGTAATTAGACCGCGGGCNCGGTTTTACAGTCACACTTTGTGCCCCTGCGTCACGACTGGCTTGACACGATTATTATGAGTTGCTATTATATATTTTTGTGTTAAAGTAAAAAAAAATATTTGATAGCCTTGATAGCCTTTTTTCACTTCTTTCTTTATAATTTTGTCACTTTTTTTTCCAAAGGTTAGAAATAATGTACGTATATGTATATGACTTCAAGTTTGTAGTGCAATTCTAATCACTGTGTAGGTAACTATAGTACTCTACAGTCTATATGTAGTTTATATTTTTAAATGTATAAAACTAATATAAATGTTATAATTTAATTTAACAAAATTTATCAATTTACGAAATTGTTCCTAGACCCATATTTTTAATTATTTTATAAAAGGTAAAAATAATTAACATTAAAGTTCATTTCCTATAAAATATACAAATAATTCAACATTTACTTTAAACAAGTGGAAACTGTGTCTAAATTAATAAACAGATATTTCACTTTGTAAGAAATGCTTGTTAAGAGATGCTTTGCTTAATCTATGCGACAAATATGAAAGGTATTCCGAGCCCGACGTACGAGTAAAGAATTTAGTCCAGAAAATAAACCACTGCAAAGCAAGCACAGCACTCATTTCTTATCCCGAACATAATTTACTAAAGAAGTAGGCCAAATCGCGAATTTCTAAAATTTGAAAGTGATCTTTCAAACACCTCTTTGTTTCACACTAACCTTTGACAGTACCTATATTGGAATTAATCCAACATAAAATTATAACGAAAAAACCCAGCGATATAGAAGTAACAAAGCTATTTTTAGTTTCAAAACTACCCTCATTTGATAATTTTAGAGCAACACACCACTATTTTTTCTATGCAAATGAATTTCCCGGCGTAACCACGTCAAAGGCACTGTTCTGCCCCGCCTCCCCGTAATTAGACCGCGGGCGTACGAAGTTCCTTCATCAAGATACGCGTTAGTTTGGTCTTAGTTTAATGTATGCACATTATCTAAGCAACTTCTCCTCTATTTCAACCCTCCACCCCCACCCTCTTATATACTCACTTATATATTTGGAATCAGTAATTTGTTACATACGGTAAATGTATGTGCTTACCTGCTGTTTTAGTTAAGTGCGAGTTTTGTTTAATATATGTACATATAATTAATGTTGTGTTGCCAGTATAATAAAAAGATAATCTTGAAATTTTACTATGAGAAATTGATAAACTTTAAACTTCTTTTATAATATCCTTTTTTTAATGAAATGTGCAAACTGATTTGTTTTTTTTTAAGAAATCTAATAAAAAAATTAAAATCTATTTTATGACATTAATACTTTTTTAGTGAACACAATAAAACAAAAATATCATAGATAGATTTTTAACAATACATGATTTTAATCAATTTTGAGAGAGCCAAATATAATATTTTCAGTAACAACCCCATTGCACTAATTCTACTGCAATATGTCGAGTTACAGCTTCAATTTGGGAAATTGTTCACAACTTCTGGAATAATCCCGTTCTATCTGGAGTTCGGAGCACACGCGTAACTTTAATGTCTTCTAGCCATCGCTTTTCACTTAGTCTACTCGATGGTTTCTAAAGTGGTTTAAAATTTTAATCTTGATATATGCATCTAGTATGAATAATGAGTAGGATTTCTCATTTAAAAGTAAATAAAATAAATCAGCTTCACGCTGTATCTCGCACACACCCTACTGTGCGGCAGAGGGAACCTAGTGTTAAGACATTCCGTTCCCCACTTTCTGTCGAATTCTGGAGGCATTGCGTGTTGAGTGGCAGAACTCAACGCCGCGCTTAGCCTCGTCACCAGCGCGAAGAAATGGAAATATAAATTAAAGTAAATATTTCATCTCCTCGAGTGGAGATCGAACCCACTACCAGTCGGTTTTACAGTCACATTTCGTGCCGCTGCGCCACGACTGGCCTCAATTTCTCATTTTGTTTTTCTTTTTATAATAAATATTAATTTATGATTCTACAGCTAGGCCATACGTTCAAAATAAATATTTCGAAAACTAATATTAAATGAAATGCATAATTAGAAAGATATACTCCAAATCGGCAAATTATGAATCAATTACAAGAGAAGTAATGGCGCAGGGGCACAAACGTGTGACTGTAAACACAACAAGTTGTGGGTTCGATTCCTGCTCGAGGAACTGAAATATTTAATATTTTTATTTGTCCGCACTGGCGTCGAGGCAAAGCGCGGCGTGGAGTTCCACCACTCAGCAGGTAACGCCTAGAGAATTTAAAGAAAAGTGGTAAGCGGAGTGTTTTATCACAAGGTTCCCTCTACCTACCCTGCTATTTGCGGGATACAGTTCGAAGCTAAAAACAATGAACTAAAAACAAATCATTTAAATGAAGTAAAATATAAGTTTAAAGATTTAAAAAATTATACTACTTCAAATTCTACAGTGTAAAGAGTAACGTGACCGTGTTCACGTCTGTTGCAGTTGTACAAGAAAATTTATTGAGTCGAATAAAGTGCAACAATGCGATGTTTGTACGAGTTTTTAATAGTTTTATCTTTTTTTTTTCTATCAGTCCTAGTAAAATATTAAAAATATAATTAGAATTAAATCTAGGGAATCATATTTAAATATTTTGTTGTTAGAATAAAAATATATTAATACATTCATTGTTCTTATGGGGAACAATTCAATATGTTATCTAACACATTCCACAGTTTAAACTGATTTTGAGTGCTTCGTGAAAACAAAAATTCTTAATGGAATATAAAATTTTAACTTAACTTAGCTTCATGCTGTATCCCAAGTGGTGTAGCCAGAGAGAACGGAGCGCCAAACGCTACGGTCTCTACACACCTCTTTCGCCTCGTCCACTGTCGTCAACCTCTTCATACATGCCCTGCTAAAGTAAAAGTTATATGGAGATGATTATTTATTAAATATGATATATTCTTTAGTAAGTTTTTTTTAGTACTTTTGAGATATGGATTAATACCTCGTTTCTGAATGGGACATGTACGAAATAGTACACATTATTATTTAAACCAATTTAAAAATATTTTTTTTATGAAATTGACATTTAACTTATTTTTTAAAATTTATATTATTTTTAAGTATATACGGTAGTAGTATATAGTTACTACCGTATATACTTAAAAATAATATAAATTTTAAAAAATAAGTTAAATGTCAATTTCATTATTTGTTTTAATTTTCATTAGTTGTATGTATACAAATGTATGTACGTATGTAAAAGCTTCTTCTTCTTCTTAATCTTTTTTCGAAGATCAATTTTAATAACTACAATATTAAATTTTTTAAAATTTGTTTTTATTTGTAACTAATATATTTATTGAAATTATCATGATACATTAATAGAATATGCACTGATTGTGTATTCAAGTAAAATACAGGGAGAAATTTAAAATGATAGTTGTATATTTCTCATACTAAAACTAGAGATGGCAAAGTTTTATTGTAAGAATAAAATGTGAAAAGGCCAGAACGTATGTTACTACAATATTCTTACATATTACGGTCATTTCTTGATATACGACAAGGTATATAGAAGTTTCTTACTATTTTTATACCAGTTGAAGCCATAATAAAATTATTTTTTAATTTTTATATTCTTTCCTAAGACTTATTGTAAATACTTTTAAGACAACATATGAAAAATCTTGTTTTTACTTTTAGAATATCTTATATTTACTTAATGTATATATGTATGCTTTACTTCAAATCAGTAATGTAAATCGGGGTGAAACCCACATAGAACTAAACATATATAAGAAGTCCACGGCGGAATACATAATGTAACAGAAACAAAGCTTTTACATAATGCCCACCAAATCTAACCTCGAACGTGGTCTAAAGTACTAGCTGTATACGTTTTTACAAAAACATTATATAATTGAAAATACAGTATTTACTCTAACTAGACCAGACTAGATTAAGACTTATAAGAACAAATTCCTAATAGTTTTACCACACATAAGACCGCTTTACCATATGAATTAATTCAAATAAGATTACAGAGAAATTTAAAACTTACTTAACCTTAATTTGGCAGTTTATATAAATTCAAAATTAGAANAAGCGCGGCGTGGAGTTCCACCACTCAGCACGTAACGCCTAGAGAATTTAAAGAAAAGTGGTAAGCGGAGTGTTTTATCACAAGGTTCCCTCTACCTATCCTGCTATTTGCGGGATACAGTTCGAAGCTAAAAACAATGAACTAAAAGCAAATAATTTAAATAAAGTAAAATATAAGTTTAAAGATTTAAAAAATTATACTACTTCAAATTCTACAGTGTAAAGAGTAACGTGACCGTGTTCACGTCTGTTGCAGTTGTACAAGAAAATTTATTGAGTCGAATAAAGTGCAACAATGCGATATTTGTACGAGTTTTTAGTAGTTTTATCTTTCTTTTTTTCTATCAGGTGTAGGAAAATATTGAAAATTTAATTAGAATTAAATCTAGGAAACCATTTTTAAATCTTTTATAGTAAAAATAAAAAAAAAATTGCATTCATTATTCTTATGGGGAACAATTCAATATCTTATCGTACACATTTCACATTTTAAACTGATTTCGAGTGCTTCGTGAAAACTAAAATTCTTAGTGGAATAAAATTTAAACTGTAACTGTAAATGTAAATAAAATTTCAACTTAACTTACTTCACGCTTTATCCCTAGCGGGGTAGTAAGGGAGAACGGAGCGCCAAACGCAACAGTCTCTATATACCTCTTTCGCCTCGTCCACTGTCATCAACCTCTTCATACATGCCCTCTGGAGGGTTCTCATGCTTTATACGTGACCTTCCTCCAGTATCTTTGATATGTGTTTTTGAAGGTCAATTTTAATAACTACTATATTTAAATTTAAAAGTATTTTTTAATTGCAACTAATATATTTATTGAAATTATCATGTTACAGTAATAGAGTGCACTGATTGTGTATTCAAGTAAAATATAGGGAGAAATTTAAAATGATACTTGTATATTTCTCATATTATACTAAAACTAGAGATGGCAAAGCTTTATTGTAAGAATAAAATGTGAAAAACCCAGAACGTATGTTACTACAATATTCTTACATATTACGGTCATTTCTTGATATACGACAAGGTATTATATATAGAAGTTTCTTACTATTTTTATACCAGTTGAAGCCATAATAAAATTATTTTTTAATTTTTATATTCTTTCCTAAGACTTATTGTAAATACTTTTAAGACAACATATGAAAAATCTTGTTTTTACTTTTAGAATATCTTATATTTACTTAATGTATATATGTATGCTTTACTTCAAATCAGTAATGTAAATCGGGGTGAAACCCACATAGAACTAAACATATATAAGAAGTCCACGGCGGAATACATAATGTAACAGAAACAAAGCTTTTACATAATGCCCACCAAATCTAACCTCGAACGTGGTCTAAAGTACTAGCTGTATACGTTTTTACAAAAACATTATATAATTGAAAATACAGTATTTACTCTAACTAGACCAGACTAGATTAAGACTTATAAGAACAAATTCCTAATAGTTTTACCACACATAAGACCGCTTTACCATATGAATTAATTCAAATAAGATTACAGAGAAATTTAAAACTTACTTAACCTTAATTTGGCAGTTTATATAAATTCAAAATTAGAAAATAGAAGAGTTTATTAACATTATTTACAAATATTTTTATATTTTCTTGAAGTGTACTCGTATATACCTTGCACCAGCTCCACAGGGTGGAGTAGAGCAACAAAGGAGAAATTTCACTAGATCCATCCACCCACAAACAAACAGAGTTTCGCATTCCGTCCACTAAAAGCAGCCTTCGCATCAAATTGAACCTTCTGATCTCCTACATATGTCCCCATCTTACATACTTGTTATATGTATATAAATGTACTTAACGCCGCCAGCGATGTACTCATATTGAATTTCGCTTCAGAAACTCCTGGGAAGCCCTTTGTAAATAGGGCAATAAACAAAGTATTAATAAGCACGCTGCTGTGTGTGAATTCCTGTCTTACAAGATATTGTGTTGTTATTGGAGAATATATGCTTCTGTTGTACTTAATTAATCATGATTATCAAGATATCGTTCCTCGTGGCGCAAGTGCAGATTATGTCTGTAAACGCGATAGGTTGTGGGTTCGATTCCCATGCGAGGAAATGAAACATTTAGTATTTTCATTTCTTCGTTCTGGTGTCGAGGCAAAACGCTATTCAAAACGTTATGCCTCCAGAATTCGATAGAAAGTGGAAAACGGAGTATTTAACACTAGGTTCCCTCTGTCTATCCTACTGTGTGTTGGATACAGCGTGAAGCTGAAAATAATCTTTCTTAGATTTTCTTGTAGTCTAGTACAATATTCATAGTACAATATTAGGAACACAGTAGACGCAGATACTCAAATATGATTTATTTCATAATAAACACAACGATGAGATATATATTTTTTATTGTTTTTAACCTAAACCCATTCCCCATACTAAAATTGTATGCAAAAACCGGATTTTTACTTTATTTAATATTATTTTAAAACTATTGGTTATCTAAGATACATATACTCTGTTTTAATATTATTAAAATTTCTACTAATTTCTAATAATATTAACGAGGTCTATCCAAATGCCAAGAAACTCTAATACATAATACTCTATGTATAATGTACATACATACATAAGTAGAAGGAACATACATATACGTTCTACTTACGTAAGTGGAAGGATTATTTACCCGAGTATTTGCCCCGGGGCCTGGCGGAGCTGAGCGCGGACCAACGTTTGCTTTACCAACTGGATATCGAATAGTGATGTGACTGATCCGGGATTTTGGATATCGATGTAATATTACTATTACAAATATTATTATTTTAAATCGTATCATATCCTTGTTGTAAGATGCGACTGTTAATATGATGATTGTGAGTTTCATTATTCGGAAGAAATTAATATTTAATATTTATATTTCTTTGCTATAATGACGAGATAAAGCACAGCTTTGAGCTCTGCGACTCAACACGCATTCCCTCTAGAATTATGCAGAAATTGGGGATCGTTTCCAGGTTCCCTCTGCCTACTCTGCTATGGGTTGGATACGGCGTAAAGCTAAATCATATACTTAATGGTTTTGATGATGTGACATTGTGTCTTTGACTGATTTTATATAACTATGCACCCTATAGTTAGACTGGAAGAATGAATATATTTTAAATATCCCTATAAATATTTTTTCAAATTAAAATAAAACACAATTACTACCTATTACAGCCTCGTACGTTATAATGCTGACTAAAATAAGTTTTATACACTTATAATATTGTGTTATTAAGCACTAATTAAAGAATATATTATCTGAGAGCTTATTGTATTGTATATTATTGAAAATTATATTTTAAAAAATATTATCCGTTATATAAAAAAAAACATAAAGAAAAACTATTACATAATTACTAAATGTACGTAACATTTATCGACAACAATAAACATACTCCATCCCTAGCATTAGTAAACCAGCGATGTCAGAATGAAACCGAATTTCCGAATGTCTAATAAGTTGGATGTTAACTCTGTCAGCATCAGTATGTACTTGACATCGTCGATCTTGTTCGAAATCCCATCCTCTTCAACTTAATTGTATAGCAGTAACTATTTTAATGGAATTATATTTGTATAATATATTTAAGTTTTCATATATTTTATTATTAGATATAAAGGAAAAATTGTTCTGAAATAATTTTGTCATCAAATCGAACAATAGTTGAACTGTTTTCTTGATATATTCGAAATACTATGAAAAAAGTATTTAAGCAAAGCTATGGAATATAAAATAGTCAAGTTAGATTCTATTTACTAATAAGAGCTGGCCAAGTGCTATATGCGGGTGCGAGAAGCACAAGACCGGGATGGTGGGTGCTCTAGAGAGGCGTAACTTCAGCAACGGCGATAGGCTAAAAAAATGTATGTCTTGTGAAAAGTGTTTCCATTCTCCTCTTGATTGTTTAGGAATGTTACGGTTATTTAAGTGTGGTTAACCAAATATAAATATATCCTTTTTGGAAAAATATCGAACCCACAACCGTTGCTTTCAATCAACGTAACGTTGACGTCATACCGACCTTCCTTTCTAATAGCGTCATGGAAAACGTTGTAGGGAACTTTTCATGTCGGATAACAAACACCGCACGTCTCACGGGATAGCGCACGGAAATTTATTTGAAAAAATCTTGGCATATGGTCTTTGTGTTATGTACCTCATATATTACATGTATTTTCTATAAAACAGTGAGCAACAGAATATTTCAAAGGTATTTTTCAGTTTCAAACTATATCCCGAGAAGGAACCTAGTGTTAAGACACTCCTTTTTTCCACATTTCGCGAAGGGTTGAGTTCAATTCTTCTACAAACATTCTTGGTTATTGAATATGTTGAATGTGTTGTTATTGAATATGTTGTTAACGGATTTAACTATTTTCTCAAGAAAGGTATCTTGATACATTTGTGTCGATGTTTTAATACCTTTTTCACAAAAATATGACTCAGTCACTCCTTCATAGCTAACACCATCCCAACCATCACTGAAGTCGGATAATGCCCACGTTGTACTCTGTTGACTATTGGGGAGGCTTCTTCAGGGCTTTCAGCATAAATAATATTGTTTCTTTGCTCAATTGTAAAAAAAATCTCATCGGTAAACAAAATTTTGTTAAATTTTGTTTACGCATAGTGCTACTCTATTCTTTTTTAATCTCATCTCATTTTAATCGCATCTCTTATAGGCCGCAAGTCCTAAGTATCTTTTAAAATAAGCGACATGGTTCTAACTGCTATTTTCATCTTCCGGGATAAAATCTTTTGCTTTCGGATTGCAGGATTTTTTTTCCTTTCTTTTCTACTTTGATTCCTTTTTCACACATACAAACAAACAACACATGGAAAGCTTCAGATCTTTGCCTGTTACAAATGGAGTATATTATTGATAGGGTTATTGTACTGAGGTGGTTACTGATACAATTCCTTTGTCCCTATCAATAACCCGGTACACAAACATTTATATCCAAGCGTAGCGATTTTAAAAATTATATTTGGCTTTATAGCTGCTTTATACGATCATAGCGATTCTGTTCTCTTTATCACCCTACTCCATTTGAATGTCACAAATTATTTTACAATGTATTAGCGCGAAAATAAAAAAAAATGTACAATCGTATAAAAATTACAGATTTCAATTGTAACACCATTTATGGCTAAATTATGTTTATTTTTTGGCATATTTGTTTTTAATAGTTATAGTTCTTCATGTCGTTTTTCGATGCAAAACACATACTATAATTTTTCTTCTTCTTCTCTTTCTGCTTCTTGATTCAAATTTAAAGCTGTAATAAGTTAAGTAGTTACATCAAAACAAATAAAATAAGTTGATTTTCAAAAAGGGTTTAGCCCGATAAGCATGGGAAAGCTGCACAGGCTTTTAACAAACTGTTTTTGCTATGATTGTATTGCTTTTTATTTGAAATAGCCACATACAATTTTTTTTGTCTCTAACCCTTACACTAACGGAGTTATGAGTTTAACAACCCTTAAAGTTACAGTTTATTTTCTAGGTAACTAAAGAAGATATCTTCATTTTCATTATTATATATTTTTTGAGGATTTACGGATTTTTGTTCTCTCTCTTGCCAATCGATAATTCTAAGTAATTATCTTTGGGTAGCGTAGATTTGTAAAAATCTCCGTACAGAGATACTAACAACATAAATAAGCTGTAACAAGCATATAAGAATTACGACGTAGCTCGATGAGAACGTATGGCTTAGGTGGTCAGAATGCTTGGACAGTTTCCAAAGAGGGGCGAGTTCAAATCCCGCTACGTTCGAATTTTTATACGTTTTCTTAATAAGTATAGTGAAAATAATTTATTAGAAGTGAGCGTAGCTTTCCCATGCTTATCGGGCTTGACCCATTCATATGACATGTACGGTCCAAATTATGTACGTTTATTTCTGAGAGCATATTTCTACTTCCGTCGGACGATTAATATAGAATTGACTATCAAATTGGATATTCCAATCACATATTTTGATTACTATTATAATTCTAATAAATATACGATATTAGTATTTTATAAATAAATATTTTCCAATCTATATATATAAAAGGACTTGTGCTGACTGAGCACGCAGAGCCGTAACCGCTGATGGTAGAAACGTGAAATTTGGGCAGATGTTTATTTTCATATTCTGGACATCCACTAAGAAGGGAATTTGAAAAATTTTAACCCTAAAGGGATGAAATAGGGGTTGAAGGTTTGTATGGAAAAAATTTTTAATCTGTACCGATTTTTATAAAATTTGAAATTCAGACTCTGATTCTGATTAAAAATATTTCATTTAACACGTGTTTCATGGTTTTAAGAATTCACCCCCTAAGGGTTCAAATAATGGGTTGAAAGTTTATATGAAAAAATCTTTAAATTGCCACCGATTTTTATAAAAATTTAAATTCAGACTGTTAAAAATATTTTATTGAACACGTGTTTCGTGGTTTTTTTAGAATTCACTCTTAATAAGCGGGCGAAGCCGCGCGCGCCCTCTAGTATAATATACTTGTTCACGCTGTATTTATTTCACTACATACGTACTACCTATTTGTTTTATTCTAT
Organism: Heliconius hermathena; assembly: GCA_013403705.1. Classification (NCBI taxonomy): domain Eukaryota; kingdom Metazoa; phylum Arthropoda; class Insecta; order Lepidoptera; family Nymphalidae; genus Heliconius; species Heliconius hermathena. The sequence goes on from JAAIXJ010000104.1 coordinate 113,239, forward strand.
TACTTGAAAGTCTATTCTAAGATAAAATTATAACTTAAGATTTCCTTCTTTGTATTTATAAAACTGTTATTTAATTTCTTACAATAGACAAAGGCAATTTAGGCCGTCATAGCACAGAGATACAAGCGTATAAGAATATTTAGAAGATAAACATGTATGGAATTAATGTCTATTGAATGTGATGTAGGATAGCTGCCAGTTAATGTAATAAAATTATATATTATACCATTGACTGTAAAAAGAGGAACTGTTGAGTTTCTTGCCGGCTCTTCTCAGCAGAGCTGCCTTCCGAACCGGTGGTAGCTTTTTTTTGGGTTTATATGTTCATTCGACGATTCAAAAGTGCTTATAAGTGTCTATTTGGATAAAGAATATTTTTAATTTGAATTTGAATTTATGACTGCAAATTATGGTGGTAATGAAATATTTAATATTTTCATTTCATCGCTCCGGTAACAAGACAATGGGCGACGTTAAGCTCCGCCACTCAACACGCAACGGCGGAAAGTGGGAAACAGAGAGTCTTTATAATAGGTCCCCTTTGTCCACGAATGTAAAAATTGCCATTTAGGTTATATGCAAACAACCGTCAACAGTATATGTTTTTCGTATACTAAGCACCGAGTCATGAAAAGAGAGGAGAGAGAAGCGTCTGTCCAAAATACGGTTAGTGCTGAGGGTTAGAGTGAGAGAGGACAAGTTAGGAGTATGAGTGGGAGAACGGGAAGTCAGACAGACTCGTGCTGTTACGCGTTACGTAACGAAGCGGTTTATAGTTTCTTAAAAAGTTATCGCTTTAGAAACGCAGAAGAAAACGATGAGAATGTATAGTTATGAAAAACATTGGTATGTGTTTTATTGTAATGAGTAACGTATATAATATAATATAATCTTTAGAAGTTTTGGCTCAAAAGTGTATTAATGTGCACCTGCGTGTATTTTTTATTCTCTGTAAAATATTTTATTTATGATAGTATATTATGTTATTTTATGAAATTGTTTTTCTATATTTTTTAAAATAAATAATAAATTCAGTTCTTTGTTTATAGCGGTCTGAGTNTATATATATATATATATATATATATATATATATATATATTTCAGTAATTCTAACAGGATGCATTCTTATTGTACGCAATTCTAATTTCTTATTGGACTTCGTACATATTGTTTCCATACGAATTGATTTTTTAATTTTTGGTTTCTTAAAATATATAGAATATCGATATTAATCTTCTTGTAATAATTTTGTATAGGTATGTATATATATTTTTTATTTATTTGTATACTTAGTTGTAAATAAATTGTTTTAAAAATTCAACTTGGTTTTCTAATTAAATTAAACGATAACGAGTTAAAAATTATACAATATAACAAACTATATAGCTATGATAGTACTATAATATTATAAATATTAAATACCTACTATAAACAAACGTAGGTACTATAAACTTTTTTTAAACTTAAATAGACCAAACCAACAGCCTCCTAAGGAAAACTCTTCTTTCTTAACTTAACTTTTACTGGCATTCAAAAAGAAAACTAAACTCTTAAAAAAGAATTTGTAACAAAAACATTGTGTAAAACTCAATTGAAAAGAAAGGAATGAGTTCAAATAAATTAAGGGGCTAATTAGAGGAAAATAATCGAAAGGCGCGCCGCCGCCATTGAGGCAGGTCCGGGACAATTTTTACGTCAGTTTTCAAGTCTTCTTCTAATTTATTTGAATGTAGAGAATTGGCCACTAAGTATTTATTTTTATTTTTTATTATTATTATATTAAAAACTGCATTACCTATGTTGGTATTCTTTATATTTGTATTTAGCGCAACGAATTAAACTTGTATATTAATTTTAATTTAATGCAAAAGTAGTTCTTATTATTTTATTGTATTTTTAACGTTAATTTCTATTAAATTTACAAATTGAGTTAAGTATTTTACACAATTATATAGATATGTAATTCGTTTTAAGACCTAAATATAATTGATTATAATTTGAAACATACAAAATAAAAAAAAAAATAAAAAAACAACATAGCATACAGCTAAAACAGTAGCCATCAAATTATCAAATGCAATAATTACAACAGCCACAACTCGCGAGGAGCAGACGCGTTTCCGCGAAGATTGGCGCTGGAGCAATCATAATGAATATTTTATTTTATCATAGCGCCCGCCGCCGCCGCCCGCCCTCGCCCCGCAGCCATGAACTTGACACCGAGCGAAAAATTAGTTCACAAGGCGAAAGTGAACTTTGTACGGAATTTGCACTTTTTGAGCGAACCCAGCTAAGATAAAAGAAGTTAGCGACTTGGATTCACTTTCACAGCATCTTGCGCCTCTTCAAACTGCTTTCACGAGTCGCTGAGCTCGACTACAGACTTAGTATCAACGCTTGTTACAGTTCAGGAACAAAATTATAGTTTAACATAAAAAAATATTGTTTCTCCACATTATTAGTAATTCGCTGCTAATTAAGCACTCTATGCCGCAAACTTGTTCGCCCCCGCAAAATCCCCAGTTCAAAAAAAAAAAAATAAAAAAAAATAACACGAGAGCACCTGAATTAACATACTTTACTCAAAGCAACCAAACTAACCGCGTACGAGAGAAAAAAAATCTGACGTATTTCACGCATTCACTCATATGTATGGGGCTAATTAAAAAAGTACAGAGGTTGGTTCCGCGAGTGGGGTAGTACCGCTACTCACCGCTAGGTAGCGCTTTTCGCTTTGACAAGTTGCGTTTTATAGGCAGGGGGCATGTTTGTAGGGTTTCATTTTTTAATGAGGTCGTGTGTTCCGTTGCACGGGATTGCGGGCGGGCCGCCTTTGTCGGGTACGGAGCTAGGCGTAAGACGCAAAAGTGTGTGTGCATGAAAGCCGCGTTTAGGCTGCTCTCCGTTTATTAATAGCGCCTTTGATGGCAGCTTAAGCCTTTGATATACCTACCTGCGTCAAGATTGATTTAAATCGTTGTTGATCGCGATTAAAAAACAGATATGGGATGTTAAGATTGAATCGTAAAAATATTTTTACTGTATTTAGTACTTAGCTTTTAATTTTTGAAATCAAGGAAATAAGCAAACTGTTTAAGAATAATAGTAACGATATTAAACGAGATGTATGTCAGTTTTATTTCAATAATAATTTAAAAAATAAATATAAAATTATAATAATTATGATTTTTTGTATCAAAACAAATTCACAATTTTTATTTTAAATACATTTCATATTCTGATAGAAGTTAGAAAGGACAACGCTGATACAGGACTGTTTATTATTACGTTTTTACTTAGTTTTCTTAAGAATTATGCCTACAACATGAAAACATTCGTTAGAGCACAAAAAGTTATTTTATTGTGGTGTGCTACCTAAAAAAAAAGTTCCTTTAAACCATGATTTATTTATGTATTTATTCAGTTAATTTCCAAATATTATGATCATAAATAAAAATATCAAGAGAAAGAATAGATTACAATTACCTACATAACAAGGTTTAAATGGTTGTAAACAATGTGTTGACCGAAAATAGTTAAAAAATAATAAAGAATATATAATAGAAGATTTGCCTGTAGAAACTCAAGTATAATAACAAATTCAATTACTTTCGACCTTTTGAATAATTAAAATTATATTTATTAAATTATAAACAGTTATTTGCATAATTTCTAATTAAATTACCCGCCGGTGCTGGGTTTGGCGATAAGCATAATAAAAATTGACACTGTGGCTACTTTATAGCACCTTATAATCATAAAATTTTAAATCTTCGCAGCCATTTTAAGATTTAGCACCGTACGAAAGAAAATTGACTTGAGTCACTATAATATACTGGAGGATAGTATTCTTTACACTTTATAACCGTATACATGTGTAAATTATAGTACTGCGACAACATTTTGAGGCCATGGCGCAGATGCACAGAGTGTGACTGTAAAATCGACTGGCTGTGGGTTCGATCTCCACTCGAGGAAATGAGATATTTACTTACATTTATATTTTTATTTCATTTCTTCGCCCTGGTGTCGAGGCAAAGTGCGGCGTTGAGTTCCGCCACTCAATACAATGCCTCCAGAACTTGGCGGAAAATGAGGAACGGTATGTCTTAACATTAGGTTCCCTCTGCCTACTTTGTTGTGTGTGGGATACAGCGTGAAGCGGACAACATTTTGAAATACGTGAGATTTTCTTATTTTCTATCCATTTCAAAAACATTATTGTCACATCTGACTGTGGAATATTTAATATGTAGTCAGGTGTTTAATAATAAATATATTTTTTGGGGTCAGATGAATAACAATTGCCACACATTACAATTATTTATTAAATTTAATAAATAATATACTCAATAAGAATAATAACAAAATGTTCAAAATGCTAAAATATTGTATTGATTTGGATAAAAACCACAAACAAAATTAAAAAAATAATAATATAAAATCTATTAGAAATATGGATGGAATAAATAATAATAAAATCTATTAGAAACATTTTTCTATGCTTGCCAAATGTGAGGTGGATTTGTCAAGCATAGCAAAATGTTTCTAATAGATTTTATTATTATTTATTATTATCTTATATTTTTCATTTATATAATTTTTCCACTGATAAAAAATTATATCCCCATTTATTCTTTTTTTTCCTATATTTGTTTTGTCTCCAACGCCATTACTAGCCAACACATCTCCGTATTGACCTGGCTGTAAGTTCATACTTAGATGCAAAAATATTTTTTATTAAAAAAAAAACGTTTGCAAGCACTTTTGAATGGTCGAATGAAGATAAAGCTATCACCGGCTCCAAAGGTGGTTGCTGAGAAGTGGAACCCACTCAACTCAGTTGTGCTTTTCAATATAAAGATTAAAAATAAACCTTTTCAAGTTAATTAAAAATTTATGAATATCATAATAATACTACATGAAATAACAAAAGATTTAATCTTACATATTCTTATTATTTGAATATTCTTAGACAAAGCAACTGAGAAAGAGAGCTTACCTAATTATTGGCGTTTTTACAACACTTCAATATTCTATAGTGACAAATTGAAAATACGTTCCGGAATATTATACACACATATGAAAGCCATAAAAGAATTATTTGCTTTTTGGAGTCGGAACCTAAGTATCCTGAGTATATAAAATTGATTGGAAATCCTATTTAAAAATAAATAAATTTAAATTCTAAATAAATTTTAAAATAATTAAGCTTCACGCTTAAAAATTAGTCCCATTTATATATAGAAGAAGAGAGTAGAATATACGTCACCACTTTTTATTGTGTGAGGTTATCTCCTGAGTAACGATAGGTTAACAAAAGTCTTTTGATTTATTGTAAATTTGGATATTTTAAGTTATTTTGAATAGGTTACTTCATTAAAATACCATAATGAAATATAATACTTATTATGATATACGGATTTATTATTCTTTATATAGCAGTAAATGTTCGATAGTGATACTTTTGATTTTTGTATCTATAAAATTAAGTACTATGATAACTTAGGATATTTTTTTTAAATTATAGTTTTTTTTCCATCTTCACCCTGTATGCTGCACACTGCAGGATAGGCTGACGGAACTTAGTGATAAGACACTCCGTTCCCCATAATTTTATAATGTTCACTTTAATACATTTTGTATGTTACAGCAAATATACGATGTATGTGGATGATCTTATAAAAATTATCCTTCCAATATCTATATATAAAAGGAGAAGTTTGTTTTATTCTGGTACTTATTATATTTCGTGTTACTTTTAATTTTAATATTTTTAAATATTTATTTTACGATAATAAATGTTTTCCTTTGGCATTTACCAAACAGTTATGTTTAATTATTAATTTTTCTTCATTTTAATTAGTTACATATTTTTTCTATTATTAAAAATTTCCATAACATACGGTAATCTACTTATTACTTTATTTTAATTTAAAATAATTAGGGGTACTATTTTTAAAGAATTTCCTTTAGTTAGTTTGTTCATTTTTATTACTCAGGTATTTTTCCTAATATTTTCATTTTTTCGTCTTATTTTGAATATAGGCTTATATTTTCTTACTAATCCCTTTGAAAACTGTAAATAATTTCATAAATATATTTAATAAATATTCATACAGTTCAAGCGGGTGAAGCCGCGCGGTTCCGCTAAGTTTGGACCAATTAATATGGACCAAATAATAAAATCATTATTGTTTCAAAAAATTATCAACAAAATATACTTTTCTAACAAAATTCCTATAAGATGCCTATTTCCAATTAGAAATATAATATCATTAAGTGAAATGGATATAGCACAGCAAACATACATTAATTGCACAAATTTTTTAGCCTATATAATAGATAAATAAATAATATAAAACCCTTATAATAAATAAATATATTTTTCCCATTCGCCGTACCGCCATCTACCTTCTAGTAGCTAGTTCTGTAACTCAACACTAGATGTCGTTACTGTGTATTCATTGATACTGTTAGATGCTGAAAATCTTATTTGATTTCTAGTCATATTACCGTTTATAATTTTTATGTGATTAATTCGTTAAAAATGCTAATTATTAGAGTACTGTTTTAGAGACTGTTTATTTTTACTAAATCTAATAAACCTGAGATTCTAATGAAATATATCTTTTGGTCCAAAACATGATAAATATATACAAGTGATCGTAATTTATAAATGACAATATAATAATTCAACAATTTTTTTATATTTAAAGTAAAGTTGTTGAATCACACAAATTTATAGACATGATGAATATATTCCAATAGAAAAAATTATTAAAGAAAAGAAAAAGCAAATTATTTTCTAAAACTTACAAAAGAGGCTTATTACGTATAAATCAATTCAATGCCAGAAGAAAAAAGTTAAAGAAGAATTCCAAACATAAAATCAGATGAAAAGTGCTGTCAATCGTTAAAATTGGATATTGTGATATTGAAAATATAACAATTTTGGTATTAGAATGGTAAATCTACGGTGTACAACAAATTAAAAATTTAAAGTGGTTTAATATTATAGAAAATTGCAATGGTAAGGTGGAGGTTTTGTGTATTACTTACGGTACTACTGTTGCTGCCTCTTGAAATTGGATCAGATTCAGACGAAGCTGATGATGAAGAGTAAGCTTTTGAATAAATGCATATTTTTAGATTTGCATAATTTTATGAAATATTTCTTTAGTTTATAACTAAATAATAGAACTTGGTACAAATTATTTTAAGGATTTTTTATAATATTAATATTTATAAAATTTTATAAAAAAATATACTTTTGAATTTTATTTGTATTCAATATTAAAAAGGCTGCTCCTGTCAGAGGTATAAAACTTATATAAATATTAGTTAATTTCAATAACTGTCTGTTTTTGTTACTTTTCCGCTTTTTATGATCTAGGGCAGAGATTCTCAACATTTTTTCTGTTGCGGCACATATTTAACGTTTTTAAAATTTGGCGGCACACAATGAAAAAGATAAAAATTATTTACTTACTACAACACACTGCATAAATAGTTTATGACAAAAATTTTAAATATACGAATTTATTTTTTTGTGGATTTAAATATATATTCATGTTAAAAATATTTTTCTTTTTAAATGATATAATTTAATTATATTAACATTATTATATATTTGTAAAATTTGGCGACACACTTTTGAAATTTGGCGGCACACAAAAGTGCCGCGGCACAGTGGTTGAGAATCACTGATCTAGGGGATGATATAAAGCATACGAGCTATGCTATTTTAAGCTTTTCGGAGTATGCGCCAAATAATAAACTGCAATTTCGTTATTGAAGTTAAAATAACATTTTAATATGTTTTTTTGTATTTTGTAAAAATGAGCCAGCCAATGAGCCAGCCAATAGCCAATGAGGCCAGCATCATCATCATCATGGCGCAGCGGCACGAAGTGTGACTGTAAAACCGACTGGTTGTGGGTTCGATCCTCAATAGAGGAGATGAAATATTTACTTAAATTTATATTTCCTTTTCTTCGCTCTGGTGTCGAGGCTAAGCGCGGCGTTGAGTTCTGCCACTCAACACGCAATGTCTCCAGAATTCAGCGGAAAGTGGGGAACGGAGTGTCTTAACACTAAGTTCCCTCTGTCTACCCTGCTGTGTGCGGGATATAATGTGAAGCTGAAAAAAAATAATAACTAAATATTGCCTGTGTAATAGCAGTATCGTTAAGGTGACAAGTTCAATAAGTGCTTTTTTATCATTCAACTCAACTAACAAAAACTTTCTTTCTTGTATCTAAATATTTTAATAATAACTGAAGGTCAGACGAAGGTGACGAAAATGGTGATAATAGTGAGAATAGTGATGATGATGACGAAGAAGATGTGCCAAAAATTAAACCTGAAGTTATAGGAAGAAGGACACCACCAATACTTCTACAGACAACGGTCACTGTTCCCATTAGAACTACAAAAAAGAGGCCACTGGAATGCTATATTTGTGCTCATAAGCCTGATACATTACTGAGAGCCTGCCTGGATCCTACTAAATTTAGGTAAATATATTTTATGAAACAAAAGGCGCAGCGGCACAAAGTGAGTATGTAGAGGGAACCTAGTGCTAAAACACTCCGGTGAACACAAAATGGGGTAGCATTTATTTTTTTTAAATGGAATTTAATATTCTCGTTTCTTGGCTCTGGTGTAGAGGCACAGCGCGGCGTTGAGTTCCGGAACTCAACATGCTATGCATCGATAATTAGGCGGAAATTAACGGAAGTGCCTTAATGGGAACGGTGTGTCGTAATACTAGATTGCTAGGTTCCCGTCTATCATGCCTTCCCTGCTTTTACATGTGCTGGATACAGCGTGAAGCTGAAAAAAAAATACAATAATATAATTATTATCCATCAATGGTTATTCGACTAGGTATATAAATTCAGCAAATTGCATACAGAGGTTACGGATTTAAATATTCTAGGAGAACTTGAATTGATTCTATTTGAAATAAATAAAATTCTTTCCAAATTGTCTTATATAAAGAAGAGAAGATTTATGATTTTTTTTAAAAGAGAATATTTATAGTGTTTTTTTCTCTATTCTTATATATATTTTGCTATCGTAAATTCTCATCATTTTGCGATTTCGTTATTAACATAGCCGATTAGATCTTAAAGATATTCAATAGCATTAATAGTACCCAACTGCTAATGTATTGAATGGTTAAAAAATAATTTGTATATTTCTACTTCGGTGTTTCCCAACAAAATCATATAATAAATAGAGGAAAAAGTGCCTTAACACTAGTTTCTCCTTCCTTACCTCGCATAAGAACGGAAGATAAAATAACAAACCTATTTTGTTTCCAGAGTTCACACTATGACGTGTCACAATGTGGATGACAAATGTTTCACATCGGTGGTGTCAAAAGGCAGTACATTTGAAGCGGTGGTGAGAGGATGCAGGTCTGGATGCGTCGGCTCACCCGATATTACGTGTTGTGAAGTATGATTGATTTACTATGCATCTTTTAATCGGCTTTTTAGTGAGAAAAAAGAGAATTTTATAAAATTTTCTTACTTAAACTTCCAGTCGAGGCGCAGGTTCACAGAGTGTGACTGTAAAACCGACTGGTTGTGGGTTCGATCCCCACTCGAGGGGTAAAATATTTACCTACATTTATATTTTCATTTCTTCGCTCTGGTGTCAAGGCAAAGTGCGGCGTTGAGTTGCGCCACTCAACACGCAATACCTCCAGAACTCGGCAGAAAGTGGGGAACGGTGTGTCTTAATACAAGGTTCCCTCTGCCTACCCTGTTGTGTGCGGGATACAGCGTGAAGCTGATTTAAGAGAAGAGTGAGAATGGAGCGCCAAACGCTACGATATAAAAAAAAATCTTTAATATAATGTATATGAGACTATCGTTGACTATTGGATTTCGATTCACTTAGTATGATAGACAAACTACATCTTATTGTAGCTACTTTAGTTTTCTTCGTATTTCTCCTTTATATCCTACTAATATATTGAAAAAAAGTTAGTATTAATACCTTCACTTTACGCCCAATTCTGAGTCATTGCGTGTTGAATGGTGGCGTACCAGATAGGAAAAATTAAAATAATTTAAATATAATCAACTCCCTGAGAGTGGATCAAACTCTCAACATCAAACGTACAGTCAAATATGGCGTATCACTGCATTTATAATTACCTCAATTGTTAGTCTGATATGATAGTTATTAATTTCAATCTGTTTTCCTTGAAGAGGCCAGTTGTGGGTTCGATTCCCCTTAGAGGAAATGAAATACTTAAATTTATATTTTCTATAGAGTGTCTAAACAGTAGGTTCCCCCTGCCTATACTACGGAGTGCGGGATACAGCGTGAAACTGATTTTTTTAAATTTTCCTTAAAGCACTCCCGTACTTCATTTATAACTCATCCCTTTTTTCAGTTAAACCGATGCAACAACCAAGCATTTTCAATGCCGCTGATAGAGCCCCAAGCTCTTGTACGGAACAGCAGTGCAGCGAAGACCTTCCCATCATCAGTGCTATTCTTTGTCACCATCTTATTAGTTCTACAGACTGTTGTCAAAGTTACTTTTGTATAGAGAAATCTTTTAAAGTGATCGCGGCGGTATCAAAATTGTAATTTTTTTTAATCGTTTTGTGGTGTTTTTTATTATTTTGTGCGTGTTTCTTTTTTATTATTTTTATATTAAAATAAATCAATAAGCGATGCTTATAGTAGTCTTATTTACATGTATATATATCTATATCTAGCCTATCTTGGATAAATAATATATAATGTATTATGATTATTTTTCTTCATGAAATCTTGTCAATAAGAGATTATAATTCAACTAACATTTTTTTTATTATACTGTTGAGTAGGTACACGAAAGTGTCTTAATGGGAAAGGAGTGTCTTAACATTAGGTTTCCAGGTTCCCCCTGGCTATCCTGCTAAGTGCGGGAAGTTAAAAAAATTGATATGAAATAATAGATATAATAATACAGTACATAAAAAATAAAATCAGCTTTACGCTGTATCCCGCACACAACAGGGTAGGCAGAGGGAACCTTGTGTTAAGACACACCGTTTCCCACTTTCCACCGAGTTCTGGAGGTATTGCGTGTTGAGTGGCGCAACTCAACGCCGCACTTTGCCTTGACACCAGAGCGAAGAAATGAAAATATAAATGTAGGTAAATATTTTAACCCCTCGAGTGGGGATCGAACCCACTACCAGTCGGTTTTTCGGTCACACTTTGTGCCGCTGCGCCACGACTGGCCTGTATGGCCTCACGCCATATAATAAATTTATCACTAGTAACAAAGTATTTTAGTAATTATCCTAATTTTTATAACATCCAAATCCATAAAAAGTCTTCCAAATAAGATTTCTGAGGAAAATTTCTATGGTACACCAAAGTGTTCGAGGGCTTAGGATGATTGAAGGGACGAGGGAAGGGTCACTCGACCCGGTCAAGTCTTCCGCCCAATTGATCCCACTTCCGGTGTGTGAAATGAATTATTCAGAATATGAGGGTTGTATTTGCTTATTAGATACTACTTTCTTTTTAAGAATAGAAATTAGATAAAAAATATATAAATTAGTGATCGACAAATATTATAACTTCTATAATTTGTTAAAAAAAGTAAAAGTTTTGAAAATTAAAGTTATCCTTCAGCAGTTTAAAAAATATACGGCTTTAAAGGTTACAACTGTATAGTAAATCTGTAAGTATATAACGTCCAAATTTATTATTATTGATTTAGTAAATGTCCGATTAAGTCTCAAAAGTCACTAAGATCTAGCTTTTCAAATGAGCGGTAAACGTTTTCTTTTTTATTTTTTTCAGCTTCAAGTTGTATCCCGCTTATATCAGGGGGAGGTCCCCCTTAGTGTTTAGACTTTCCGTTCCCTACTTGTTGCCCAAATTCATGTTGAGTCGGTACTCAACGCCGCGCTTTGCCCTGTTACCAGAACGAAAAAAAAAATACTAATAATTTTTTCCCCCGAGTGGATTCGAACCTACAACTAGACGTCTATAAACAAGACGGTCTCACGCTTGTGCCACTGCGTTACGATGGTCTATATTCTCAATTTTTTATTACTAACTATAATATCTAATATTTGTTATAAAAAAAATTAAAAAATAAATCAGCTTCACGCTGTATCCCGCACACAGCAGGGTAGGCAGAGGGAACCTAGTGTTAAGACACTCCGTTCCCCACTTTCTGCCGAATTCTGGAGGCATTGCGTGTTGAGTGGCAGAACTCAACGCCGCGCTTAACCTCGACACCAGAGCGAAGAAATGGAAATATAAATTTA
>JAAIXJ010000104.1:125956-156050 GCA_013403705.1 Heliconius hermathena
CGTCGAAATTTTTATACGCTTGTTACAACTTATTTATGTTGTTAGCATCTCTGTAGGGAGATTTTTACAAATTTCCGCTACCCAAAGATAATTACTAAGAATTATCGTTTGGCAAGAGAGAAACTATTTTTTAATATTTTTAAACATTTTTAAAGTGTTATTCCACACTTAGGAAAGAAAAATACTTATTTAGAAAACGTATAAAAATTTGAACGTAGCGGGACTCGAACCCGCGCCTCCTGGTCGGTTTCCAGGAGGCGCGGGCTCGAGTCCCGCTACGTTCAAATTTTTATACGTTTTCCAAATAAGTAAGTTTTATGCAATTTCGATAAGAAAATATTGATTTTTTAAAGACTTCCAACAAGCAATTTTCAACGCACGTGCCTATACAAAACATTTAACTTTCTTATAATATTTCGCGCCCGAGTGATTCTACATATCGTTTTCGCACCTGGTTTACGTATAAAGCCTCGATCGATCATGTCTTTTAGTACGCACCGACGGACAGCGGATTTGCAATGAGTGATGTTCTTGTAGACTGAAGTGTTGTTATCGATAGAATGCTATATTTTTTCATTATATAAAAAAAACTGTAAGCATATATTTTTAAAAAGTAATCAAAAGCATACCAAATAATGCCTATTATCTTTAAAAAAATATATTAATACTATCTTCCTAAATAGATTTGTAGGTTCATTGCTATTTTAAAGCTATTAAAAAGTCAAATATAAACGAAAATACAACATGTTTCAAAATATACTTATATCTTAATAAATATATTATTCTATTCCCATTATTATCTCAACGCCGCGATTTGCCTTGTAACTGCAGCGAAAAAAATTAAATAAGTGTTAAATATTTTATCCCCTCGTCTGAAAATCGAACCCACAGCCATCGCACTAAATTTATTGAGCATTTAAGAGCATTTAGTAATAATAAAAAACCACAGATAAAATATATTTAAATAAGCATAATTTTTATATTAATACTTTAGTACAAATTCATATAAAATATGTTACTTTAAGAAAATTATTGCAAATTTAAATTATCACATTTGAATATAACAAAAATATCGATATTTCACAGGCTCGTGCCTAACAAATCGTGACAAGCCTAATATTCTTTATTGACCCAATGATCAATGATCCACGGTTATTTAGATCAATAAAATTATGCCAAATCATTGCAGCATTCCGTTGTATTGACCGTTTTATTTTATATAGCGAATATTGCATATTGCACAATATCGTTAGATCATTTTGTGGTGATGTGCTATGTCATTGCCTAAACGGATATAGTTTTGTCGATTTATATGAAAAAAACGATATTAGTATCGATTATTACTTTTTTGTTGTATAAGCTTTTATGACATTAAATAATATAAAATTATATTTTATATTATTTAATGTCATAAAAGCTTATACGGCAGTTCTGTCTACGGTGGCCAGTGACAAAGATTTTTATTTATTGATTCAAGTATGACAATTTTTTAATTTGCTAATTCAAAATTATAATGGAAACTGGAACCAAATAAAGCAAATGAGGACTTAGGTACGATTTTGATTTACCATTTTGTTATTTCATATTAAGTTCTCATATAGTAAAATTGTACGAGTATTAGTCAGCTGTTGTAAATAAGACGAAATATAAAAGAATACATATTTAAAAAGTATAAAATAAGAAATACATTTTTTATAATTGAATGTAAATACATATATGTACATCGAAATTAGAAGCTCTATTTACATCAAGTGAATTTAAATTTCAGCTTGCTTACATTATAATATTTGTAACAAAAAATCATAACATGATTTTAAAAATTATCAAACACAAAAATAATTTCACTTTTCTGCAAACAATTTGAAAGACCGAATCGACTTTCTAAATAAACGGATGCGTTTGCGCATCGGTCATCTGGACGAGAGCCAACAAAAAACATAAATACCATGTCGTCTGTTTGTCCGGTCGACGGTCAACGCGCCGGTGCCGGTGGTTACTGACTGCATGTGGCTTAAAGTGGATTAATGTGGATGTGTGACATCGGTAAAAATATTTGTGGCGCAGCGGCATAGAGGTACAGCGTCCGATTGTGACACGACGGTGGTGGCTTCGATTCCCATCTGGATAAATGAATTTCATTTCCCCGATCTGGTACGAAGACCGAGGGCGGTGTTGAGTTCCGTCCTTCCGCTTCACGCAGTCTCCAAAACTAGATAGAGAGTAGTAGAACTTAACAATTATTCATCAAACTGGCAATTGTTATATTGAACGTAAAAACATATCAAAAGTAAATTATTACATGAAAAAAATAGCTAAAACTGAGTAAAAATGAGAACGTTTTCCAACGTAAAATACCTATACGACAGTACCCAGATAAAGTGCATTTAACTCGACTGAGATTTTATTTTAAGAAAGGGGACACGAATAGCCGGAATTTGGCTCGGACGCATTGTAAATTATTTGTCCATATTTCTCTTTGTTTGGCCGGTTACGCTTGTTTTATACTTTCAATGTCTATAGAATGAGCCATCGAATTCTGTATTAATGTCATGTTGATATAAATATCTTTTTTACAATTTCACAGCAGGGTAGGCATAGAGAACGTAGTGTTGAGACACTCCGTTGTCCACTTTCCGCTCAATTCTCGAGGCATTGCGTGTTAAGTGGTGGGGCTCAACGCCGCGCTTTGTCTTGATGCCATAGCGAGGAAATTAAAATAGTAAATATGTCATTTCTTCGATTGGGAATCGAACGGGTAACCTGTCGCGGGTATAGTAACACGCTTGAGGTCCTGCGCCACGTTTGGCCTCAATATTAATGTTAGGTTGTTATTCATAATATTATACAAATATTCCTATAATGTGAACGCAATGGTGGTGCAGTGAGAAGTTAGACTGGAAACGCAATACGGATTCGATGCCCAGTCGTGGAATTTTGCCAATCAAGTTTTAATGCTGGACGGCTGAGCTGGCTGGCAGTTGTGCCGTTGGGTGACGATTCCTCTTACATATCTGTAATAATTGTTAAAAATATCAATTTCTAAAAACATTAATTTTATTTTGAGGCTCTCATGGCGCAGGAGATCAAGCGTGTTACTGTAACGCAACGGTTTTGGGTTCGATTCCCACTCAGAGGAATCGATTACTGTTGATTAATATTTCCATTTCTTCGCTCTGATACCATACGCATAAGCGGGACGTTGAGTTCAGCCACTCGTACCGCACAGGCGATGCCTTGAAAATCCAGCGGAAAATAGTTAACAGAGTGTCTTAAAACAAATGTTCCCTCTGCCTCCTCTGCTACATGCGGGATACAGCGTGAAACCTAAAAAAAAACACAAATCCTATCCCTCTCATAATCAATAAGAAAATTGTTTGCAGTACATTCGTTCCAACAAGTATTAAGAGGGCTAGAACAAGTAAGACGCGAGTAGTGTAGACAACAAATTCACTTTACCCAGCGCTCCGACATCGCTACCGAGGTAGGGTACTTGACGAAGTTTTTCGACTTGTGCCAGTTGAGATAAGTTGGTGATCGCGTGGAATGCGGAATGGTTTAATATTTTTATTTTTTGAGTATAATAATAATTATTAATTATCTGGATTTCATTTCACAAGTTATAATCTGGGGAACGTGAGTGTCTTAACACTAGGTTCCCTCTGCCTAGCCTGCTATGTGCGGGATACAGTGTGAAGCTGATTTATTTATTTATTTTATTTTAACTTATAATCTTATTGAATTTTCTGAATTGGTATGCTATTTTAATATATTATATCTTATAATTTATTAAATTAAATAAATTTGACAGTGAATCGTAGTATCTTAACATTATACAAAATTAAGATTTCTCTGTCCGATTTTAGACTTTAAAGGAGGCTTTTCATAAAATATTTAGATTCATTTTTGTATATTTGCCTCTCAAAATGTAGATGATATATAACAAAGATTAATAACATTAATAAATAGTGTTATTTAAATTACTTTTTACATAACTATGTTTGTGACTATTGTATAATACAATAAAAATTGTATAAAAAACAAAACAATTAAATATAACAAAAGCCATTTCTATATTTATTGTTCTTCGGTTAAGGGACAGCGGGAGACCCTTTAATTTTCTCCTCACACGGTCATAGGGGTTGATTGAAAAGTTTGGGAACTTTAAAGTTTTCCCACTTCGTACAGTCGTAATTTGACGATCTCCACTATACTATACTATTCCTTTTGTAGTTCAGAACTCGTAATGTAATAGCCTTGTGGTTTGTTTTAAACTACTTTACAGTGGTTTAGTAATGGTAGTAAAGTTATTTTAATTAAATAAATTTATCTTGGCATTTTTTTAATGGGATGAATGGCAGGAATGGCAGGAATGGCAGAGAGTAGAGACTGAGAGCACTCCGCCTTCCTTCTAAATTCAAGACAGCACTGGGGAACCCCACAACCATTGCGTTTACACTCTGTCAGTTCCATTTATTAACTAATATTAAAAAAAACTTGTGAATCACTTATAAGCATAATTCATGTTAATAATTTACATAAATTGTGCGTATAAGCATCTTATTATTGTTTTTTTATTAAGTTGTTATGCGCCACAGACTTGTTGTCCGTGCCTTTATTGTACTTAATTGATTATTAAAGTTGTTGTCTTTTTTTTTTAAATGTGAAGTGGACGTTAATATCTTGCTATCTTGAATGTTCTGCATTTCCTTTTGTCAAATCCGAGTTTGTGGCCGTTGATTATGTCGAATCTATTGCCTTCTCATCTCTGTAGGAAATAGCCATTTTGATATTGTGTTCCACTATATCAGTTACCGAACCTTCATGGCCTTAGTTTAGATGATTACTACAAACTCGTATGTAAGTCCCTGAGATTCGTTGATGTGTAGTATTGGGGGAATCTATAGGGATGGAAGCACCTATGTATCGCGACTCTCTCCGCGAGCGAGTTGTCTGTCGGGATCTGATTATTGTTAAAGCTAACTAGTATTATCGTTCATTAAGGAGAAACAATTATATTTATATACGTAGTGTGTTCAAAAAGTATCGCGAATCGAAGACAAACCAAAACACGTGCAAGCAAAGCAGCTGTCAACAATTAACTGAACATTCAAAATGGCCGAACTTGTCAGCATAAGTGAGAGACATATGTACCAACATAACGTCACAAAAAAATCGAAATTCGAATATACGTAACCCGCGAAAATTCAAAATTCGCGATACTTTTTAAATACACCTCTCTCTTTTGTGTATAGTATAATTAGAAAATAAGTTTTTTTTAACAAATAACTTATGTATTTTTGAAATTATTAGTACTAACGAAAGTTCTATATAAATACCTGCCATACTATACTTTGTTCACTTCCAAAGTTTTTACAATAGTCTAGTTTTGAACCAAATTAATATAAATATGTCAACAGAATCTTTGATTTTACTGTAGATATTTTTTTAAGCTTCACGCTGGTTCCTGCATGGAGCCAGAGGGAACCTGGGAACCTAGTATTAAGATACTCCGATCTCATTAACAGTCGCACGATTGAATCTCGCGCTACGACGGGTCTCGTGTACTGTATTAATTAATATTACTTTGTATCAATTTAAAATAACAAACACGTGGCGCAGGGGCACATGACTGTAAAAGCGACTGGTTGTGAATTCTATGCCGACTCGAGGAAGTTATTTATTTTTTTTAATTTATTTTTCCATTTCTTCGCACTGATGTCTAGGCAAATTGAGAGTGATCGAGTAAGTTCCGCCACTCAACACGCAATGCCTCCAAATTTGTCTTCAGTAGGGAACGGAGTGTTGACACTAGGTTCCCTCTGCCTACTCTGCTGTGTGCGGAATACAGCGTGAACCTGATTTTTTTAAAAATTTAAATAAGTTATTAATCTTCTTTAAAAAAGTTAAATTTATATTTACTGACAGGATTCAACATTAGTGTAGCGTAGCGTGACGTTTGTATATGTAGTCATCTAGATAAGAGGTCAAGGGGGAGTAATACGGAACTAACGTAAGTAGTTATATTAATATACTGTTAGATTCACCTTACTTTTTCGAAGTTATCTATATTTTTTTATATATTTACCCATTCAAAGAAATAAAGCTATAGATGACAATTTGGATCGGGGGAGACCTCGGTTGACCTTCGAAAACACAGTATCAAATATACTGGAGGAAGGTCACGTAAAAAGCATGAGGACCCCCGGGAGGGCATGTGATCAACCTCTTCATGGTTGATGATAGTGGACGAGGCGAAAGAGGTATGTAGAGATCGTAGCGTTTGGCGCTCCGTTCTCTCTGACTACCCCGCTAGGGATAAAGCGTGAAGCTAAGTTAAGTTAAGTTATGACAATTTGGATGAGTCTAATGATGCATTTATACCGCTTCGCTTCGACAACCATTAAAAATATCTTTAATCTTTTTAACCGACTTTCAAAAAAGGAAGAGGTACTCATTCGTCGCAATCTTTTTTTTAAATTTATTTACAGCGTCATTTTCACCTTCATTAGGTGAAGTGGTGCCGAATTGCTCTACTATTACGACGGTTGCGCTGGTCAGGCTCTGAGCTTCGTGGATTGTTCGTACCTTGGAGCTCGTTTTTCTTCCATATTTCTGGTCAATAAGAGATTCTTTCTCCTCTTGTTGAAAGTGTGTAAAAGTGAGGTAAGGGTATCCTGCCTTGATATCTTTAACAAAAAGAGCATGTTAACAGATGTTTAAAACAGGTCGTATTTAGTGATAAAAGATATTTATTTCATTATTTTAATAAATTGCTGTCATTCTTATCTTTTATACATAGAATAAACTATATTAGCATTTCAAAAAGACAAAATAAATTTTCTAATATTTTTAATTAATATATCGTTTAAATTAGTCAATCAACATGCATATATAACTGATTAGATACTTTGTTTACAACAATTCTATTACAATAATAACATATAGGTACATCACAATCTATATTTAAAAGCTATTTAAACATTATACTTAAACATTATTAAAAGGCTTAAATCATTTCCATTATAAATGTTAATGAAGTCCACACACCATTAGGCAGATGTAAATCATCTTGTCTTGGCATTGATTTGAACCTGTACCAATTATACCATGAGTAAATTATAATGTGGACCATGGCGATCTTTTATGTAGCATGTCATGTAGTTTGCTCAACTTAATTTAATATTAAATATTAATAGAGAAATTGGTATACTACGCTACGCCCCGTCTACGCCCGCTGGAACTATGTGAATATTTGTTTAATATGATTTAAGTGTATTTAGGGAAAATTGATTATTACGTTACATTAAAATCGATTTAGCTGTTCCGCAGATTAGCTCAGACAAACAGAAAGACATACTGACAGATAAAAAAAATTAAATTATTTGACTGTGTTTTAATTTCCAGGGAATAACTATATCCATTTAAAACTTATTTTGAAATCACAGACAGACTCTTTAATTATATATTTGTATGTATAGAAGATTATCAAAAAAAAGTTTGATCATGTAACTAAATGTAGGTATGTATTATTAATTTACTTAAAAAAACATTATGTATGTTTTAAAAAATATATACTTAGAAATATTATTTTGTAAAAATATGACTTGAAATGATTTTACAAAAAGAAATATAAACACATTTTGTATTACACTTACTTAATTTGATTACATTAAAGGCCAGTCGTGGCGCAGCGGCACGAAGTGTGACTGTAAAACCGACTGGTTGTGGGTTCGATCCCCACTCGAGGAGACGAAATATTTACTTAAATTAATATTTCCATTTCTTCGTTCTGGTGTCGAGGTTAAGCGCAGCGTTGACTTCTGCCAGTGAAGCTGATTTATTTATTTTTTATTTTATTAAATACCTGATCAGTTTCCTTAAAATCGTTGGGATTACAGAAAAGAAGTAAAATTGATTATATTTTTTCCTATATATTTATTTAAAGTTAAGAATACTTTAACTTATTTTAAATTATTTTATATTTTTTTTTGTAGAGTATCCTTCTCTCCACTTCTTACAGGGCGTGCATAATCTTAAGACTGGAGACGACACCCACGCGCGATTGTCCCGCAGGACTCGTGTCTCGCATTTGCTATAATATTATCGACGTTATTTTTTGTATTTTTATCTGTATCTGAGGATGATAAGAAATTTATACACAGATTTTTTTATTGTTTTTAGTAGGTAGTAACTTAGTGACATTTTTTTATTGGTCAGATCAAAGTAACGGAAATTATAAATGTTAAGTTTCATATTATAGTAATATTTTATCTATATAAAAATCTTAAAATAGTCTCTCACAACCTAAAAAGAAAGTTTTCTTTTCTAAAACAAAATCAACTATAATAACAACCATCGAAAAGCTATACGATAAAGCGAACCTTCTCTGGATGGTTCCAATCAATCCAAAACGATAATCTTTATTAACTTATGTTAATAGTATTTAGGTACAGTCCCCGAGATCTAAATCGGGCTTTGCATTTGTGAGTGTTCACATAAAGTAGAGATGTGACGTCGGTAGTCAAACGGGCGCATCACTTGCTTGGCTTAAACCGGTTTAATACTCCTTTTTGACTTTCAGGTGTACACCTTTAGTGCTGATAGTAACGTACATATTAATTCTCAATATTTTATTTTTGTAATCAATTTATAAAAAAATAAAAATAAAGTTGACACAATTACAGAAAATGTAAAAAAAAACTATATTAACGAAGAAAAAAATGTAGACACAACGCTTTACATCATGTTATAACCGAAAGATTCATTATCAACTCAAATTACATAAGAAGTGAAATAAATATACATATTAATTTATACATTTTTATATATTGGATTTTAGTTCTTAATTTATAATATTAAACTTTATATTTAAAACTTTTTTTCTAACTTTATAATCACTTCCCTGAAATACAAAGCTCAGCTTAAGCATTCTGAAGTGTATTTATACTATACGAGTATGTTACTATATCGATATCGGTTACCGACTCATCGATAATGCTATGTTTTGAATTAAAAATAGATAAGTGAAAAAGAAAAAAAGAGAAAACGTGTATATTTATAGAAACACACATTCTACATCGTTGAACATTTTACTCAAAATATTTGTATACAAGTTGTTGTACAGGGAGTGTATTCGTAGTATAGTACCTAGTCCTTAGGATTGGGGGCGTAGAAGGCCGACGTCGTTATCGGTCAGACGGCGACCTTTGCGAAGATGGGCTAACCGAAGTCTTACACAAAAATGATTATTGCGATAGGTCTTCTAAATTTAAGAGAGGGATTTTGAGAAAAGATCATTGTTTTTTTTTATTTTATTTATGCCAAGGAAAATTTATACTCAGATCAGGCCGTTCGTCGGTAAGGTCGTTGGCCAAATGTTATTGACCAGTTTCACCCATCGTTGCTATATCGTAATGTTATGGATTATAAAAATGGTAATTCAGCTATTTTATAATTTAAAGCTGTTAAGACATTTCTCTCTTGTAGTATATTTTGTAAACATAATTTTTGTAAAAAAAATTGCGTATTATAATCTTATTAAAAAAAAGATTTTATTAATTATTCAAATAACACAATAATATACATATATTCTCGTACAGCTTCAGGCTATATCCCGGATAAAGCAGTGTAGGCAGGAGACATTGCCCGTTGGTTGGCGAAACTGAGCAACGCACTTTATCAAATTGCTTCTAATGAGTATCGAACCCACAACACACCATATCACATGATGGTCTCAATTATTTTTTCTTCACGATATTTTGTAACTTCGTAGCTTATTACATACCTAACTAATATTTATCTAACATTAACAGCATTTAGCATATAATTAAACATACCACTATTTTATTGTTGCATCAAACAGCCAAGTCCGGGACGGTGACATTTGAGATCCCAATGCGCTGTGCTTGACCTATACTCCTCATCCTTAATATCTTACAGCGACCCACCATTGTTTCATACTATTCGTTAGTTCGCCTTAAAGGAGAGTTCCTTTCTGAACGGATGACCCCATTAACTAATATAAAGACTATAGAATAGTAGTTTTTGTTAAAAGTACAGTGGATTTATAGTCTTTTTTATTGAATTTAAAAATTATTTTATTGCTTTTAAGTTTTATATTCGTGCTTTTCTTCAGTAGATGGGTTTTAAGTCGCGGCAGAGTGCGAAAATAAAGAGAAGTGATTTTATATAGCTATTCCTTGGATTGAAAATCGTACTCACATCTATGATGTTAGCCGGCGCTAAGCTAATGCGCCACGATGGTCCCTGTTTGTTTCCCTATAAATGATTATTTATATAATTTATAAAATATGACTATTGAAAAAGTATTACTTTAAAATAGGTATATTTTGAACAACTTCTGTAGAAAAAATTTTGATTCTTGAAAAGATTGATCATTTTTAGCCTATGTATATTTATTATATGCCTATGTATATACAATATTTTCTTTTTACTTAGGATTTTTCTAGTCATTGCGTGTTGAGTGGTGGAATTCAACGCCATGCTTTGCCCTGTTACAGGAGTGAAGAAATAAAAATATTTATAAATTCCCCCAAGTGAAATCGAACATACAATCATCACGTTTACAGTCACTCGCTTGTGCCACGACTGCCCATAACATATATTCATAATATTTTATAATGGCTTAAAAACAAAAGAATAATTTGCACCGAGAAAATAAAATAAAATTATCAAAGTTAAAATGCAATTATTCTACACAGTCCTCTGACATTTGCAGCTGACCTGTGATTTACTGTAATTTAATAGCTCTAATCTTCTATACTATTTAATGTACAAATATCAAAATGACTTAAACATACATCTCATAGAATTATGTTATATCTTTTTTTTTCAGCTTCGTGCTATATAGTAGGGAAGGCAGCGGGAGTCTAGTGTTAAGACCCACTTTCCACCGAATTCTGGTGGCATTACGTGTTAGGTAACGGACACTTGAGTGACGAAATGACAATTAAATATTTCATTTCCTCGAGTGGGAATCGAACCCACAATCTGTCACGTTTATGCCTCTGCGCCATATACTCGTATATCTTCAATCTTGGTCTAGCTCTTGTTACATCTCAAATAGTAAATTTGAAGACAATACTATAATAATGACTATTAAAATTCAATAAGGGTTGTAAGCTATAAATCTTCATAGAAGGCTATCTGAGAAGTAATAATCTATCAGATCCGGAGCGTGGCCATTGTGCTGGTATTCAAATACATGCCCTTAGACGGTCGCCGGCAATTTGTGCTCAACCTAATGTTTTGACACCTTCATACATAAACATTTTAGTGTTTTAAAAGAAGGGACAGGTGCCACTGCTTTTTTGAATGGTAGTACTTTTTTTTAGCTCACGCTGTATCGTGTATATACTAGGTTATGCAGAGGGAAAATGGGAACCTAGCTTGTTTTAGTGATCTTTAAAGTGTTATTCTACACTTGGGAAAGAAAAATAGATATAAACAAAACATACTAAAATTTGAACGTAGCGGGATTTGAACCCGCGCCTCTTGGAAACCGTCCAAGTAATACGACAACTGTATTAGTATTACAACACTTCGCTCCCAATAAGATACTTCCGTCTCCCACTTTCAAAATATTATTTTCTTTTGTTATGAAATTCAATTTCATAACTAAATCAATGATGTAAATATATAACTAAATCAATGATAAATTTGATTAAGCGATTAATCCGTTGTTTAAGCTGAGATAGATTATTTATATAATCTAACGTTTTTTTTTATTTGTAACCTGTTTCGAAAATGAGGAGGTTATCATTTTGACTGTACGTTTCTTTTTAATCTTTTTTAATAAACATTTATTTTTTATATCTACTTCAGTCAATATATAATTTTAACCGAGGTTTAGGAAAGTTGTGGGATAGGCCAAGCAATGACATAATGCATTTCTACTCGCCATTGTGTGCAAGGGGAATGCTGTTATTATTCGAACTCCTTGCGGTCAAACTCGCTTATTATTCTCTTATTATTATAATATAATAATTCTGAGATAGCTTTTGCATTTGTCGTTTAATATTTGGTAAAGTTTATCAATGATTTTTTTAATAAAATATGCTTAATTTAAGTGTATTTCTTAAATTAATGTTGCTTTAATTGGTTAAATATATGTTTGACATATAAGTAATTGTTTTGTATTACAATAATTTAATAGATGGGTAATTATTTATATTTCGGATATTTTTTATTTAGTAAATGTTGCAATAATATATTCTTAACATTAATTAATCCAAAATATTTAATTTAATTCTCCATATTAATTATTTTTAAGTAATAACTGTGATTTTTTTCCAATTTGTAACCATTGCTACACAACCTTGGCACTTTCTCTTCTGTGCCTGCGAATAATTTTATAGTATAAACAGGTGTGGAGATGGAAATAAGGAAACGAATTTGGATTGCATGTTAGATTTATTGGCACTCGGTTACTTTGCGGTTTTTACCGCTACTAACTTTTCTTCGCTATAAACTTACCTAATTTGTTGGATTGTTCATTATTATGATTGCATACTGGTTTGCGGATGAAAGGATTATTTCAAGCTGTGTTAACAAAGGGGTCATTCATTTGATTACATTTTCCTATTATCTGTTTGTCGTAGGTATATAAGAACCTTCTTTGTTGTAATTTCTATAGAAGTCTTTATAATTGAGTAGTCGTCAAGTTTTATATAACATGTCAATATATATTTTGCTTAATATAAATCAGCTTTATACTGCATCCCGCATACAGCACGGAGGACGGAGGAAGCCTAGTGTTAAGACACTCCATTCCCTACTTTCCGCCGAATTCAGGAGTGTGTTGATTGACGGAATTAAACTCCGTGCTTTGCCTCGACACCAGAGCGAAGAAATGAAAATACCAAATTTATTAAATTCATTAAATATTAAATTTTGAATCGTTTTGTTTCAAGTTCATAGGTTTCTAGAAGATACCTCGTAAAACTCATATTTCCTACTTTCGCTTTACGCACTGTCAATATCTTATTACATTTTATTGCTTTAAGATTGACTATGTAACAAACATATAGTGTCCATCCTGTACATTTTTTACTTAGTATATTAAACATTATTATTTATAATAAAAAAAAATTGGCTTAATTCTCAATATTTCAAAAAACAATTTTTATGAAGCCGTCATGGCGGAGTGTGAGCAGCGTCTAGCTGTTGAAACGCGACGGTAGTGGGTTCAATTCTAATTTTGAGGGTATGAAATCGTCCGTCGTCGGAAATCGTCGTCCCAGCACTAGGTTTACTCTCACGGAGGAGACGCTCCTCACTTTCTTTCCGTTCACTTTTGGCGGAGCTATACGACTTCATTTTACATCAATGGTAGAGTGTGAAGCCAAAAAAAAGATTTTTAAATCTAGTCCTACACTCTAAAATCCACAAAAAAAAATCGACGTAACTATTAAGCATGGAATAATTCCTTTACAACAGATACAATAAACCTTGACACTGCATGCACATTGCGCAACCTTTAGCCCCGAAACGGCAGTATGATTTAATTTGTATACCGTTATATGGATAAATCTAAACTCCTAATACACCAGTAATGTACCACGATATAGTGCTGTAACATACGACGTACCACGATATAGTGCGGTAATGTGCGGCATAATTGTTGTACAGACTGACGCAGATCTCGGGGCAGGGGGCAAGCGAGATCCATAAGTCATCTGCGAACGCAAATACATATATTTGTGTGTATATCTATCTAAAGATATGGAGTTTAAAATGTTATACGTGTGTGTATAAATTAATAAATTAAAATTGATGAGGCCAGGCGCAGGAGGACAAAGGTGCGACTGTAACGCGGCGGTTGTGGGTTCGATCCCCATTCAGGGGAAAGATTTATAATTTGTTAATATTTTCACTTCTCCGCTCTGGCAACAAATTAAAATAAAATTAGAAAATTCAACGGAAAACGGGGAACCGAGTGTCTTAAACACTAGAATCCCTGCCTCCTTTACTGTGTGCGGGATACAGCGTGAAGCTGATTTATATGAAAATTGAAAAATAGTCAATTAAGCGTTAATTTATGTAAGAAATCATAATTATAAATTATGAATAAAACGTGACAATGTATTTGGTTGTAAATAATTTTTAAATCTTTTTAAATATTAACCAATTAAACTTTTAATTCTTTTTAAATATTAAACATTATTAACGCAGTGATTAATTAATAACATACAACTTTCGTTTATAAAATTAGTGTGTTCGTCATTCGACATTTCGTCATATTTTTCCCAACGGCGTACATATAGACATAATTTCAGTACCAAAACTTAGATATTTCTACTTTTTATAAAAAAATCATCTACTACTTCAGTGCGTTCTTCGGGACCCAGTGGCACAGTGTGTAACCGTAAACGCGTCGATTATGGGTTCGATCCAATCGGGAAAATTAATTATCTTATATTTTCGTTACTTCGCTCCGGTAACAAAACACAGCGCGACACGTAATATCTTGAAAAAATTGATTAAAAGTAGAAACGAAGTGACTTAAAATTAGGTTCCCTTTATATATCCTATTTCTTATTAAGATACAACACCGTGAACCTAAAAAAAAAACAATAATATTTCTATTCTATGTACATACATATATTGTAACGTTTAAGGTCACCAGCTAGCAAGTCCCAACGGAGCCGATAGAGCACAGGTGGAGGTCGGGGATCAACACGGGGACTGGGGTCAATGTTATATTGTCATGGAGATTGTGTGACGTCGGTTTTTTGTCATTCTATCCTTGTACACTTCACATTAGCTAGTAGCTACTGAGTTTTTACGTGTGTAGTTCAAAATGGTTACAAAAGAGGATAATATCGAATTTTAAATATGAATGTTGTAAATATTTATTTATTGAATGAATATCTTTTTTTTTTGCTTAGCGCTATATACCACAGAGCAGGGTAGGCAGAGGGAACTTGGGGATATGGTGTTAAATCATTCCTTTCCCGTTACGACACACGATTTCGTTCCCCACTCTCCGCTGAATTCTCGAGGCATTACTTGTTGACTGGTGGAATAAAAATTAAATTTTACTTTTTTTTAGATTTACGTTGTATTTCGTATATAGCAGGGTAGGCAGAAAGAATCAAGCGTTAAGACACCCCGTAAAGACGCATTGCGTATTCTGTGGCGGAATTCAACGCCACGCTTTATCTTGCAAGAAAATGAAAATAATTCATTTCCCCCGAGTGGGAATCGAACCTACAAAGTCGTGTTTACATATAGACGTTGACCTGCTATGCCACGACGGTTATCCGACTCATTTAGGGATTTTTATGGGATGGTATTAATTTAAGAACAAACATCTGCAAATATATATTACATAGAACTTGCATATTGACCATACTTATAGTTCAATTGACATACATAACTAATAAATATATTTCACTTAAAATTACCTTTTTATTTAAAATTTCACTAAGAATATTAGTTTTTTCAAACTTTACACACATATGACGGGTTATGTGGTACCATTTAATATAATTAAGACATGCGATTGAGGCCAGACGTATAATTGAAGCCAGTCGTGGCACAGGGGCACAAAGTGTGACTGTAAAATTGACTGGTTGTGGGTTTGATCCCCACTCGAGGAAATAAAATATTTATTTACATTTCTTCGCTCTGGTGTGGCGAGGCAAAGTGCGGCGTTGATTTCCGCCACACAACACGCAATTCTTCCAGAACTCGGCGGAAAGTGGGGAATGGAGTGTCTTAACACTAGGTTCCCTCTGCCTACCCTACTATGTGCGGGATACAGCGTAAAGTTTAAAAAAAAAAGACATACGATGTCTTAAGAAAAAATAAATGTCCAGTGACTTGTAAATACTACCTTCATATGAAAGCAAATACGTTATCTGTAAAATGTTATAGATTATCTACATATAGATTTAAAAATATAGGTAGTTGTAATAAAAATTATTTTGAAATTATTATTAAAATATTATTAATCTTCTATTATATTAGTAAAATCTTAAAAGTTTTTCTAAATATGACACTGACATCTCTACTTAAATATTAAACATCCTAGGTCATCCGAGGGCAGTTGTGGCACAGGGGCACAAGTGTGTGACTGTAAAAGTTGTGGGTTCGATCCTCACTCGAGGAAATAAAATATTTAATTCAAATTTTTACAAATTTATTCATTTATTTACAAAAGTTTATTTTTTTTATTTATTTTTTTACCCTCACACTATATCCCATATAGCGCATAGAAGGATAGACGGAGGGAACCTTGAAACCCGGTGTTCCTTTTAATTTATTAAGTTACTCACTAGCGGCTTATTCGCGACTTCATTCGCATACTACCGATAATAATTTTATCGAAAAACTTATTATCATAAATTTGAGGAAGTTCAAGCAAGGTACTACTACGTGGTTGCATGCGAGGATGTCATCGGCGACGAAGGAGGCCCTCGTGGAAATCGCCTAGGCCTAAGCTTGCGGCCGTGAATAAAATAAGACTATCAATACAACACATGCTATAAAAGCCAAAGATTATCTTCATAAAAATTCCTTGATGATGGAATAACTTTCACTCGTAAGTTTCAATGTCTTTGTCAGATAAAAAACATTGAATTATCCCCTTGCAATTTTCAATTATTTTTTGTCACAAAATGCCTTATTGTGATTTAGTCATCATTCATTCATTCGAGGACATTATTTTAGAACTAATGAAATTTAATGTTTTTGTAGTGCAATATACTTTACATGTATTCAACTATTTTTGCAGCGCCCGCGTTTAAAACAGTTCGATGATGTTAGTTTTTTATTGTTGTTTCGTTAATTAAAGCTAACTAAGAATTACACTCTAATGTTATATAGCCTATATTAGTCCTGTGAAATACAGCTTTCATAAAAAACAAAAAAAATATAAATCCGACCAGTAGTTCCAGAGATGTTAGCGTTTAAACAAACCAACAAACTTTTCTGCTTTATTATATTAATATAGATACATATAATATGTTTCTCATTTATATAACTCATCTATTCATATAATTCTCTCTCTCTGTCTAAAAGTAAACCTTATGTTGATGATTATTAAATCATTAACAAAAAATATAAAAGAAACTTCAAAAACACAATTTTAAATATAAAGTTTAGGTCACAAAATTCGTTTCACGATATGAAACTTAGATTAGTGTCTTAGTGACACATAAAAAAATGATTATAAAAGTCTCTTTGCAAATCTCATTAACTTGTTACCACGTCGCGTTACAGACAGACAGACTTTCACGTCGACGTACGTATCAAGACAACGTGACAACCGCCGGGTATCATCATAATAAAAACATCAGGTTACTGTAAATTTTCTACTTTTCCGTATGTCAACCACAGACTAATAAATTATAAGATGTTTTATTGTAAAATTTATCGACAATATTTTAAAATGTACAATATAATATTTATAATAGATTAAAAACTGTAATTAGACTAAAATATCTAAATCCATTTTAGAATTTCTTTAAATATTTTTAGATAAATGAAGAACTCCATAATATGACATAAATTATGTGTTAATAAATAAGATAACTAATTCTATAAAAAAAAATACAGATTTGGATTCCACCTGAAAAGTCATATTTCTGTTAAAAGTTAAAATTCATATTTCTGTTAAGTTAATATACGTTCTTAAATATTTTAGACGTCAGTCCTAACGCATAAGTGATATTTTATATTTTCAATTTCTCCAAAATTCGGCAGAAAATAGGGAATGGGGTGTTTAAACACTAAGTTTCTTCAGCATAACATTGCTTGCAGGACACAGCGTGAAGCTTAAAGAAAATCGATCTGAATGTTATACAGATTATTATTTTTCATAAACCAACATACAGGTACCATCAAATCAACGAAATCATTGAAGGGAAGAAAGATTTATCACATAATAAAGCTTATATTTTTTGTGTTTTTCCAAGTTGTCATCTTGTCCATAGATGAAGGAAGGCGTTCGGAAGTGCACGTCGTGGCCATGAGAACCGATGCTATCGCCGCACACGTCAGCGATCATACGATTGCGCACGCGGAGTCATGTTCTTAGCCCGTACCACATGGACTGATAGTCTTCTTTGTGTGTTTATACTTTACTATTATAGTATATAGATAGATATATATTGTTTTATATCATATTTAATATGTACTTATACATATCTATGCAAAAAGGCTGAATAATATATAATATATTTTTAAATAATAAGTAATTATTGTAATTATTAGTTAGTACTGAAGTATATTGAAAAGTTAACAAATAAAAATAAAATTTTAAAAAATAAATTATTACACGTTTTGTATTTCATTTTCAATATGGAAGCGAGTAGATCATGTAAGAAGCTGTAGAAAAATATCAAGCGCGTTTATTTCACAGATTTCCTCGACTGTTGATAATTCCTCGAAACAACAAATGAGTGAGATTGTGCTAAATTACTGACTAAGCATACAAAGTAGTTTTATCTTGCGCTAAGCTCTCTCGAAATATCGCTAAAAAGCTGCTACAGTACCATCTTGGTACAGTCACAGGGAAAATGGTTTTTGAAAAAATAATTTAATATCTCATGTATTTGGAATAAATTGTTTCAATTTTAATAGTTAAAATTAATTATTACAGTGAAATTAAGAAAAGATATTTCTTTTCTTTATTTCACTTTATTTCACTCTTTCATATTTGAAAGAAGGAAAATTATTTATTAATTATAAAATATTACTTTAGCTAGAGTTTATCATGAGATATATCCTAAATTTTAAACATAATATATACACCAATTATCTATTCATATATATATTTTTTATTCATCTGCAATTTTATATAAATAATTATTTTACTTGACCACAGTCCAGCGAGGTACAAAATAGTTAGTCATTAAACTGGCCTTTCTCAACTTCAAGACGAGTTGCAGTATGCAGATTAAACTCCTTTATGTGTTAGAGAATACCATATGTAAGATGTTTATCGCTACCTTAGATTGTTATCATTAACACCCAGGTAGTAAATTAATCTAATCTAAACTGTTATATGTTTATCTTAATGAGAAGGAAGAGGCAGAGGTCAGCTCATGGCGATTCTTAGTGTTATCCAGATTTAAGTAATTATCTATTTTACATGTTACATATACTTGTATTTGGAATTTGTTAAGGATAATGGAAATGGAAAACGGAGCGTTTATTCAAAGAATTTTTGTTGGTCTATGTTTTTATACATACCATATTTTGTTAAATAGTCATCAACCACCACTAATATTTACATAGATAATATATATTTTTTATATAAAAGTAGTTTGAACGTTTGATTTTTTAATAGTAATTAAAACGATAAAAAATTTGTTTATCAACATCTATCGAATTTTCGTCCAAACATAATATAAAAAAATTGCCTATTTAATAAAATTCAAAACTTATTCAAATACATATTTTACTCAAAGCAGACGATTTAAACATTACCCCAGAAATTTAATTAAAAATAATTTTCAATCAGAAAAAGTAATCACTTATCAGCGCGCCTGTACCGTTGATACAGCGATGACCATCAGTGAGACCATCAGCGACCCCGCGACGGTCATTTATAAACACGGCCATGGGAACCTTAAGATAACGTATCGCACGTACCACCTGATTACAATGAGAACGTTTTTGCCTGCAATTAAGATCGCTTCTTATACTTATTATTTAATCAATAACTTTAAGGATTTGGTGAGGATCGTCATAAATAAATGTTGTAAATTATTTTATAAAAATGCGACTTAAAGTTTTTAAGTTTGATATAATGTGGAACAGAGTGACTTATCATTAAATTCTTTCAAAATGTATAATGATAGAGTAATTTTTCAAAATGTTAGGTATATTTTATTTTATTTATTGATCGCTTCACGTGAAACATGAATTTTATTTACGCATAAATGCAATAATAACAAAAATAGCAATATTTATGCATACTATCTGCAAAATAAAATGCTAAAAATATTTGCGCGGCGTTGAGTTTCGCCACATAACACGCAATGCTTCAAAAATTCGGCGCAAAGTGGGAAAAGGAAGTGTCTTAATGAGTGCAGACAAAGTATCATAATACAATAAATAATTGAATTTTACATCAAGTGAAGGTTACAAAGCTTAGCAGAATTAAAGAGACTTTTTGCTGTGTATCTTATATTCATTTGAATAAAGGTTAAATTAAAAGTTCAATACTTTATTTTTTTAATATATTCCACTACGATGGGTGCGTAGGCGTGTTATTGTAATATTTGAAAAATGCCAGGAGGTTGGAGCGTTGTGTAAAATTGCTGTTGAGACTCTTTATAGATTATAGGTTTACTTAAATTATAGCATCTTCTTTGTTTTGAAAATTTTAAATGTATAATATTATAATAATGTGATAATATAAATAATAATCCCAAAATGCAAGTCATATATTAATGGATAATTTTTATAAAATTGTGTTTTAATATAAAAAAAGCATAATTTGATTTGGGACTCCATCGATCAATCACCTAGTCTTTCTGTAATTATCACTTCGGTTACATAAAGTTCGGCGTTGCGTTTCCTCGTGAGAGGCGAAACTCGATACAGGAACAGCACTAAATAAAAAAATTGGCGAATAGTAGATAAGATATACATATTTCTATAATATGTTTAAATGGTAGATTATTGAAAATATTAATAAATCATACAGACATACCTAAATATATTTATATCATCATAAAATTTGACAAGAAAAAAAATTAAGCTTGCCATTTTTTGTTCGCACATTGTAACATGAATTACAATATAATTTTAACCAATATACAGTACGATCGACAAGTCGTGGCCACCCTAAAGTTAGCTGTAAATAGATGCGCAAATTCGTTTTTACGATATTTCTAACATTAGATTATTATTATATTTTATCTTCTTCCTAAGTGAACAATACTCAAAAGTTCTGCAAGCCTAACTTCAGGGCCACGACTCATTGATCATGCTATACTTATATTTATAGATCTATGTAGATGTGTAAACACGACGGGCGCGGTTCAAGCATTCGCGTGCGCCCACGCATCTGAATCTATTAGCCAGTGATTAACTTGTAAGTGTGGGACGATGTGTAATTGTCTTTGTGTTACAGTATATGTCAGTAACGGAAGTTTCGGCCATTCATACGTAAAGTGGTTCAGTCAATAATTATATTCTGTTTGAGACGGACAGGAATCGCCTACGATGGGATATGGTTTTTGTTGAATAATTTTTAAATTAGGTTAAAAGTTCTATGGTTATTATTATATTCTAATAGACATGTTCAACACTTAATTATTTATTGAATAGAATATGTAATTTTATTTTTAAACGATTTTTCACTTTTTGATTGATAGTCTAAAATAGTGTAATGTTTTAATAAAATTATTTTAATATGAATGGTTTTTTTTCATTAATACTTATTAAAAGAAAATAAAAAAAATAGTTGAAGCCAATTTTTATGTTCATAGTTTTAAGTCTTACACCCTATTTAAAATATTTATTCACAATATCCACTGGGGAATAAATATTTACTGTTCTGTTTTATCTGTTCATCAATGTCATTGCCTAGCCCTGAAAACAAGATGAAGCGCGACGTTGAGTTCCGCAACTCAATACATAATATCTCGAAAATTGGATGGAAGGTGGAGAACGGAGTGCCTTAACACTACATTTCCTCAGCTTACAGATTTCAAATACTGGTACAATTTTTCTGTACAATATTGTCTAAATTATTAGAAAACAACTTATTTAAATATAATATAAATACTGTGGATAAAATCTTTTAGACTCAACCTTACAGCAGAAAGTAGAGGCTACCATATTAAATTAAATCTGATTGATTTACAGTGGCCGTTCCGTCGACGCGTGCATCAGTGCAATGGGAACGTGATAATCTCTAATGGA
The DNA here is from genome assembly GCA_013403705.1 of Heliconius hermathena. NCBI lineage: Eukaryota > Metazoa > Arthropoda > Insecta > Lepidoptera > Nymphalidae > Heliconius > Heliconius hermathena. Next base: position 147,863 of record JAAIXJ010000104.1, read on the forward strand.
CACGTATTTATTGCTTAATTTACTATGAAGTTTAATAGAAATGTTTATAAATATTGGATAAAAAACATGTTTACTGTTTACTTCATCATGAAATAAATTTCTTTTTTTTTTTACAAAAATAATAAATTAAAATATAAACTTTTTTTATAGTTTCATGCTGTATATCCTGTTCATGTAGCAGGCAGGCGTAATTTTATGTTAAGACACTCTATTCTATACTTTCCATCCAATTTTCGAGACATTACGTGTTGAGTGGCGGAACTCAACACCACGCTTTGCATTAGTTTCGTTATTAAATATTATTAAATTTATTAATTTAAATATTAGTATAATAAAAGCTCGTCAAACCCTGTTTATCCAGTAACCAAAACTCTATAAAACTATATATCAGAAACAGCATACAACTATAAATATAATTTAACGATATAAACATTTCAAATGCATTTATCATTGCAATACAATGGAACTTAACGAAATATGCATCACGGCTGCCATTGCTCTTAATTAACACATCTCTAAATCAGTGGCCGTGTGAACTAAACGGGAAGGTTAGGTTCCCTAGCCTCCCTAGGTTAGGTTTCTGACAGGAGGAAGATAATGACCTAGGACTCGTAGCCGCTGCAATGAATTAATACTGCCGCGCTATCTCTTTTGCTGGCCGATTCTAATATATGTGGCTATGCATGCTAGTTGTTTCGGTCACGATTGGTTTGAGTTTATTTTCTTTGGATAACTGTGTTTTTGAAGTTTTTTTTATGTTTATGTTTTTTTTATGTAGATTTTTTTTTGTAGAAAGTAAAAAAGACGAAAAGTGTTTGTAGTTTTGATTTGATTTGTTTTTATGTTGCTTAAGAATTTCCAAAATTTCTAATGTATGGGGTTGATCTTTAATGTTAAATGATATATTGTGAAAAAAATATAACAAGATAACCAATTGACTTAATTAATAAATTATTAATTAGGGCACATTTCACTGCAACATTTGGTTGTGAGTTCGAATTCATTAGGGAGAAAAATTATATTGAAAAGAAAAACAAAATTTTCCTCAATAAATATATGAATAATAGAAGAAAATTATTATTATTATTATTTTTCTTATATCCGAAAGGTGGTACTAACAACTATCCAACTATAACCCATTTTACTATCCATATTCCATTAGCTGCTTCCATACAATCCATGTTTGTCGATGAAACGGATGAAACGCGCGCGAGTGTAATTTTCGAGTTATAAATAAAGTACCCTCAATAACAGCTCTAAAGCGTTATAAGATGGGCATTAAGACGTGCAGAATTAAGACTTTCACAGTTCTATGGTACAATAGCGTACTGCTTTAATGAAACTGTATTTTTATATACAAACGTTTTTCCTAGTAATTGTGTGTAATATTTTTTAGATTTACGTTGTATCCCACACATAGCAGGGTAGGCAGAGGGAACGTAGTGTTAAGACACTTTGTTTCTTATTTTCCGCCGAATTCTTATTCTCTAGGAGACATTGCGTATTCAGTGCTGGAACTCAATGCCGCGCTTTGCCTTGACACCAGAGGGAAGAAAATGAAAATATAAACTATTTCATTTCCTCGAGTTGGAATCGAACCCACATTCGCGTTCACATTCGCTTGCTTGTGCCCCTGCGCCACAACTGACAATAATGATATATCAACACATATTAATAATAATTATTACTTATACATCATCGCGTTGGTGTTTCAACCATTTGTAGGAGGCTAGCAGCCATTAGGTAAGGATGCGCTGATATTTAGACGTCCCTTGCGCCATTTGAGATGACACGACCGGTAAGTCTAAAGCCGGTGATACACACAATAGTTAATTTTACCTTAAGTTGATTCTATGATGATTGCTTCTAATCTCACTAATGTCGGGATTAAAAATATGTAGGATAAATTAAATATATTTAGATAAAATTTTAACTTGTTTTCACAGTTTAACACATTAGTAAGTTAAAATGAGATAAAAGTTAAGAAAAGTATTCATAAAAAAGAAAGTCATATATATAGAAAGAAATATATAGAAAAAATAGTGAGTAGGACTACTTACAGGGAATAACTGAAAATTTTGTTATATTCCGTTTAACTAATAAATAGGATATTAGGCCCACTAAATATTATGTATTAGCTGTTATATCTTATATGTATATACGTATGTATAGGATAGTTAGACCCTTGAACGCCAAGGAAGAGATGGCTGGATATTTTGATGCAGGACATGAGAGCCATGGATTAACCAACGAGGATGTTGAAGACCATGCAAAGTGCAGTGGAGTCAGAAGGTAGTCCCTGGCAATGAAAGCCGGGACTAATGTCATATAGAAGAATATGTTTGTATAGCAAATTCAATATTATGAATTTATGAAATTTATATTATTATTATTATTATTTTTTATTCTTTTAGCTTCTCGCTGTATCCTGCACGTAGCAGAGTAAGCAGAGGGAACCTGAGAGCCTAGTGTTAAGTCATTCCGTTACTATAAAAACACTTTCTGCCGAAATCTGGAGGCATTGCACGTTAAATGGCGGAGCTTAACGCCGCTTTTTGGAAATGAAAATATATAATATTTCATTTCCTTGAGCGGGAATCGTACCAACAAATATCGTAAAAAAATATATATTATGTAACTAATTATTAATTAAATTTAATATCTAAATATTACGATAGAAATATTAAAGTATATAAATATTAAACCAACGATGGAACTCGACCCTCAAGGTCTAACCCAGCGGTAAGTTCGTGTGGTCGTGCCCGTAGCAGATTAAACTATTGCACTCATTGCACCTTAATGCAATTTCGGTCACCATGGCAACGGAACACGATTTTTGAATACCTTTTGAAATCCTCTATTGCATTAAGTTTTTATGTATAAAAGCATATAATATATAATGCCGCTTTACGTTACTTGAAGATTCCTAAAAGTATATTAACTAATGTAATATTTCTAAACAAAAATAAATCAAAATGAGCTTTACGCTTTATCCCGCACACAGCAGGGTAGGCAGAGGGTATCCTAGTGTTAAGACACTCCGTTCCCCATTTTCCACTCGGTTCTGGAGGCATTGCGTGTTGAGTGGCGGAAGCGCTGCGCTTTGCCTCGACACCAGAGCGAAGAAATGAAAATATAAATGTAAATAAATATTCCACTTCCTCGAGCGGGGATTGAACCCACAACCAATCGATTTTACAGTCACACGCAGAGTTCTTCCTCTGTGCCACGACTGGCCTCTACATTTCTATTTAATATATGATTATTTAATAATAACTAAAGATTATAAAACTTCAAAATTAAATGTATTATAGATAATTATTTATATGGACATATTTAATCTGTTTTCAATTTTCGCGCCAAAACTGTACTGACAGATAAAATATTGTAAGCAGCAACTACTAGCTTGCTTAATTAAGCATATTAAATATTTATATAAATAGTTTTAATTGTAATTTTATTATATTAAAAATAAATAAATAAATCAGCTTCACGCTGTATCCCGCACACAGCAGGGAATGCAGAGGGAACCTAGTGTTGACACACTATATTGCCCACTTTCTGCCGAATTCTAGAGGCATTGCGTGTTAAACGGCAGAACTCAACACCGCGCTTTGCCTCGACACCAGAGCGAAGAAATGTAAATATAAATTTAAGTAAATATGTTATCTCCTGAGTTGGGATTGAACCCACAACCCGTCAGTTTTATAGTCACACTATGTACCCCTGCGCCACGACTGGCCTCCAAAAATAATTAACTAAAAAAATAATACATTAAATAATTATTAATGTTAAAAATACCTACTTTTTTCGATTAAATAAACATAAAATAAATAGATACGATAAAATAGTTTAAAGCTTAGTAAATCTTATTTAAATAAATAATAAACTAATTCACATTAAACGGATACTGGACATCGAAAAGTAAAAGGTACGTGAGAATGTTTCTATAACGAAGAATCTCGTTAATTGGACTCCTTAGTACGAACAAATTGACATTAATACATGTAAAATGCAATTGATTCCTTACCGGTATACATGTAAATAGTCCAGACCAATTTATTAGGAATACCAATTGCATTATAGCTTTATATAAGTTATTTGGTTTACAGTAAATGAACAGTTATTGAATGAAATGTTAGTATGTTTGTTTTTAACTTGTGATTGTTTTTGGGTTTGCGTGGTTTGTATATATTTTTTTAATATATATTTTTTAGTAGTGGTAATATATATTTTTTTAATTTGTTTTTTTATTAGATTTGATATTAAATAAATAAATGATAATAATTTTGATATTATTATTATTCCAATTAGCAAAAAAACAATTATTACAATGAAGAAGTATATTGCAAAAAGCCTGTAAATATAAATTTATCATAATAATTTTATTTTATAAAGAAATAACTTGAGAAATAAAATAACAGTAAATTTTAGCTTTGTAAAGACATCAACGCACTTTGATTACTGTCTTTTATTTTTTAACACCAAACGTAAGTATTTGCTTATTCAAAATAAGTAATCAAATAAATTGGTGTGAGTTCGAATTCATTAAGGAGAAAATCTAAAGAACTAAAGAAAGAAAAAAAAATAGTTTAAAGTTTAGTACCACATCTACTATAACTGTAGAAACACTTCCCATATGTATAAAATACTTCTTTATAACTTTAATGAGATCAGTCCTAGCGCAGGGGCACAAAATGGGGAACGGAATGTCTTAACATTAACTTCCCTTTGCCTACTCTGCTGTGTACATACAACGAGAAACTGATTTCTTTTTTTTTGATTTAATTGACTATCAAAGCAATAGTTCCTTAATCCATTTTTAGTATCAGCCTATTATCACACAAAGGCAGGTCAAAACAATGAAGCTAATCGTGTAATATTAAACTCAGTAATTATGAAGTATGAGGAAGGCGGTGGCGGTGGTACCGTGATCTCACAATAACTGTCCAGTTGTGGTGTTCTCATCTTCTTATGCGTGTATTGTGTGCGCTTTTCCTCGTGAAAAACCTATGGGACGCTCGGTTTGGTTGTTCTTTTTAAACTGTGGTTTAACTATCGGTTTAGTCGTAACGTTAAACTATAGTTTATTATGATTGTAAGGATTTTTTGGTTATGTTGTGGTTTAAATGTTTTTGTTATATATGTACGATAACTGTTATATGAACATGAAATAGAAAATATTTTTTCTGAGTACTGCTTAAAATTTATATTTTCTGTATTAAGTTCCATAAATATTGCAATAAAACAAAAACGATTTAAAGGATATATTGCTTTTATTTGATTTGAATATAAAATAACAATGTTGTAAATTACAACGATAAAAATACTAAATTAATCTAAGCTACTAAATTGTCTACTTCTACTAAACTATCTATTACAATATATATTTAATTTATACATTTTTAAAAGTATACAAAAAGAAAAAATAACATTTATTATTTCAAATAATAATAAACAAAGTAAAACCTAAAGTTAAACCAACAGTAAAACGGAGTTAACGGCCCGTTTCATATCGTATATGAGTTACGCGAATAATCACAATCAACGTGTGCTCTTTCAACCGAAAAAAAACAACCATCTCGCCTATTGTTTTACCTATTTTCCCACATTTCGCCGCCTACAGTTACACTTGCCTTCCTGATTTACTGGCAAAAAGTATTAATTACATTCTTACATTCCTAGGCAGAGCTTCGTGCCTGTTTTTTGCCTCTTCAGGAATAGATAGATGCATCTTCTAGCAATTTGTTAGGTAATTTATTTGCGACCCTGTTTAGTGAATGACTTTGTAAGTTACATGTATAGATTTGGACTGTTAACGTGACGGTTGTGGGTTTGATTCCCTTTCGGAGAATTAAATTATTATTTATTAACATTTTCGTTTCCTCACTTTGGTAACGAGGCTTAGCGTAGCTTTGAGTTTCACCACTCAACACGTAATGCCTCATCCGGTGGATAATGGGAAACGGATTACATTAGCACTAGGTTCTCTCTGCCTCCTTTGCTATAAGCGGGATACAGCGTAAAGCTAAAAAAAAGTATATATTATTTATTAAGCACGAGGTATTCATTAAATGTCTAAATTTTGACGGGAAGATTTTTTTTTATTCTAAGCGTTGAAAAAGTTTTGTTAATTCATCAATACTGAGCCTCACTGAATGGAATGCTTTTAAGTTAATCTTACAGGTATATTATTATTATTTTAATAGTAATATTTATAATATTGCCGCTAGTGTGCTAGTGAGACGGTTATTACATATAATATTTAAATTAGGCAAAAATTGAGTAAAATCTAACATACTCATAAAATATGCAGGAGATTAAAACCCAAATTAAGCATATCACAGATCCAACACCTGATCTGAAAGAAAATTTTCACGATACATCCACAAATATAAAATCGTCGTACATCAAGAAAACTACTAATAATACCAGCGTTTAGTGATCCCTCGGATGATTGCCTCTTCTAAACCTCGAATACGGTCACAGCAAAACTTTCCAACTAATTTCCACATAGGAATCGTGCGAGGCAGATATTTGCATGAGAACGACCACTGCATACACGTAAAACTATCAGTCAAACCACTACTTAAACATCTGCATAAGTCACGTCTCACGATTCCAGAAGAGTAACAGTTTAATAATGTCCGCGGTGGTGACCCTCACCGACCTCGGTGAAATACGGTTGTGCGGACTTGAAGCAATATTTTCGCCATGCATCGTACTAAAGTCGTGTCTTCCTCGCTGGAAATAAAACGCGAGGTCCATCTTTGGGGCCATCGGTGCCTTAGATGCGCCATTTCGGCCTTTGGACTGAAATGGACTTAATTTTAAATTGGGTCATTAGAGTTTGAACTCTATTAATGTGTGTTTAGAATATAGTTTTAAAAGTTGAGTAAGCAGTTGTAAGTCTGGTGTAAACGGTCAGTAAGGATAATGTCATGGGAAGAACTCAATGGACGAAATGAACGAGCGGACATCGCGAGAACTGCTGGGCAATAGGTTTGCAAAATTTTTACAGTTTAATAAACCATTTTTAACTTAACTTTCATATAAATAGAGTTCAAGTTAAAAGGGCTTAACTGTGGAGAAAAGGTTTTAGTTATATTGACAGTCATCGAGAACTTTCCGAAGAACAAATCTCAGGTTTATCTCTAATGCGGTAAAACAAATCGCCTCGTAATAAGAAATTGTTTATGGGTAAGTTATTTTACAAATAGAGGCATACGGTTAGAAGCTTTTATTTGATAATTTATCATTCATTTTAAAAAAAACTTATTTGTGACTCAAATGATTAGGTAGTGCTTCTGAAACGAAAATTTCCCAAGGCACTTTTATAATTCGTTTAACTTCACGCAAAGATCAATAAAGTAGGGTAGGCAGATGGATCCTGGTAACATAGACACTCCGATTCCAATAAGACACTTCCATTTCCCATTTTCCATCGAATTCTGAACGCCGCAATGCGTGTTGAGTTACAGAACTCAACGCCGCGCTTTGCCTCATTACCCGAGCGATGAATTAAATTTGAAGAAATTATTTCACTGAGAATCATACCTACTTCATTTCGCGTTACCGGCGCACACTTGTTCTCCTGCACCACGACTGGCCTGTAATGCTTATCAGTGTTTGTAATATTTTTTTTTATTAATAATATTAAAAACTAACTACTAATCTAAATAAATATACAATGAAATATAATGACACAGTTATGGTCCTTTCCGTCTAGATTATATCTAGATTTAAATTAAAAATTATACTCTCACGTGCTGTAGGTAACTAACTAACTGTAAAGCACAGTACTTTAAAAATGCTATTTTTTAATGGGAAGTAGATTTTATCACATGTTTTTTGTTTACTTAGGGTATTAAACGAATATATGTATAACATGATGTTAAAACTATTAGTGTTCTATTATAATTTTTTTTTCTTTGGAAATTATTTAAAGTTACAGACCATAAATAAATATTTAAAAAAAAAGTCAAACGCTATTTAAGCAGAAGAAACCTATATAATTTTCGTAACCAAAAAAAAAAACTAATTAATTATTTTTTTAACATTTTTAAAGTGTTATTCCACACTTAGGAAAGAAAAATACTTATTTAGAAAACGTATAAAAATTTGAACGCAGCGGGACTCGAACCCGCGCCTCCTGGAAACCGACCAGGCGCTCTGACCACTAAGCCAT